>CAKNXH010081601.1:0-27148 GCA_932178445.1 Andricus quercusramuli
TATGTATGTTTGGCGTTATGTTAGTATGTATGTTTGTCTGGCTGTTAGTATGTATGTTTGTCTGTCTGTTAGTATGTCCGTCTGTCTGTTAGTATATATGTTTGTCTGTCTGTTAGTATGTATGTTTGGCTGTCTGCTAGTATGTATATTTGTCTGTCTGTTAGTATGTATGTTTGGCGTTATGTTAGTATATATGTTTGTCTGGCTCTTAGTATGTATGTTTGTCTGTTAGTATGTATGTATGTCTGTTAGTATGTATGTATGTCTGTTAGTATGTATGTTTGTCTGTTAGTATGCATGTTTGTCTGTCTCTTAGTATGTATATTTGTCTGTCTGTTAGTATGTATGTTTAGCGTTATGTTAGTATATATGTTTGTCTGGCTGTTAGTATGTATGTTTGTCTGTTAGTATGTATGCCGACTGTTAGTATGTCTGTCTGTCTGTTAGTATGTATGTTCGTCTGTCTCTTAGTATGTATATTTGTCTGTCTGTTAGTATGTATGTTTAGCGTTATGTTAGTATATATGTTTGTCTGGCTGTTAGTATGTATGTTTGTCTGTCTGCTGGTATGTATGTTTGTCCGTTAGTCTGTTTGTCTGTCAAATACAAAAAATTGCCATTAGTCCCATATATTCTTATTTCTCGAAACCATAAATTAAGTACAGTAAGAGAGGGGGGGATTTTTTTCCTTACAGGGGGTGGGGGAAGGGTCTTGCAGAGGTCCTACAATACTTTACGCGATTTAGGTACAACCTCTAAGCCAAATTCGTCAAGTGTGATTACCAATGTGAGACTTGTCTTGAAAATAAATTATTCTTTGTGAACCTTTGGAATTGCACTGGAGATACGAGAGTCACGTTCGGGATTTATTACGCTATCGCGATGTCATGGTATTTTCTTCGGGAAGGGATAACCTCTTGGGAAGGGATCATCTGCCATTTCAAGGCTGATATGTCCACAAACCATAATTCTGTTATGTCGCTGATAAGCCAGTAACACATTGACACCGACCTTTTACCAAAATCTGTTCGATTCCTGATAACTCGATTCAGTGTTTAGTTCAAACTCTCTCGATATTAAATAAATTCAATTTCCAAAAAAACAATTCAATCCTAAGTAAGAAATTGAATTTTAAAAAATCTTTCGATATGCTAAATTAAAAAAAATCGATTTATTAAAAAGATAGTAAGGTTCATCGTTCGTATTCATTGGCTAGAAATTCTACTGTTTGGATGAAAATTCAATTATATTACTCAAAATTAATTTTTTAAAGTGAAAATTTAACTATTTCCTTTTTTTTTTTGGAAATTTGATCTTTTTAGGTTGAAAATTCAAATACTTGGTTGAAAACTTATATTTTTTAGTTAAAAATTCATTTATTTGGTTGAATGTTGAACTCTTTTGTTAATAATTCATTTTTTTCTGGAAGTTTATCTTGCTAGTTGAAAATCTATCTATGAGGTCTAAAGTTAAACTTTCAAGTTTATAAGTTTAGTTGAACACTCAACCATATGGTCGAAATTTGAACTATTTTCTTAAAAATTAGTTGTTTTTTTTTTCGTTGAAAAATAGTTTCTTTAACTAAAAAAGCAAACCATTCCATTTTTCGTAGAAAATTGATTTTTTCTAGTTGAAAACTTAAATATTTGCTTGAAAATTCGACTTTCTTGCCAAAAATTAATAATCTTAATAAAAAATTCATCCTTATTTTGGCTAAAAATGCAACTGCTAGGTTGAAAATTAATCTCTTTTGGTTGAGCTAGGATTTAACGATTTTTTGGCAGAAAATTAAACGATTTGATTGAGAATCGACTTCAGATTTGGAAATTAATATTCTTGGTCGAAAATTAAATTATTTTGCTGAGAAATTCAATTATTTTGTTAAACATTAAACTATTTATTCAAGACTTAAACAATTTATTTTTGAAACTATTTTATAGAAAATTCAATTTTTAGTCGACAAATCATATTTTCGGATCGAAGATTCAACTGTTTTATCGATAATTATTCTTTTTGTCTTCAAAATTCAATAATTTGGTTGCAAATCCATATTTTTTGTTGGAAAATTTAATTTTTTCCGAAAAATCCAACAAATTTCTTAAAAATTCATATTTTTCCGGGAAAAACTATCTTTTTGGTGGGAAAACATATATTATTAGTTGCAAATTGAACTATTTGGTTGAAAATTCATATTCTTGGTTGAAAATTCATATTTTTGGTTGGAAAATTCAATTTTTTCCTGAAAATTCAAAAAGTTTGTTAAAGATTCGTATTTTTTTTATAGAAAACCCACCTTTTCGGTGGAAAAAAACATATGATTGGTTAGAAATTGAACTATTTGGTTTCAAATTCATCTTTTTCTGTTGAAAATTCTGCCATTAAGTCGAAATATGACTTACTTTGTTAAAAATCAATTTTTTTGAAGATACACCTATTTGATTGGAAATATAAAGATATTGTTAAAAGCTTGCTTTTCTTTTTTTTTAAATTTTTTCAGATGAAAATTTATCCTTGATAAGTTAAAAGTTGTAAAACTAGCTATTTGTTAGAAAATTAATTTATTTTAGTTGAAAATTCGTTAAGGGTATCTTTTTTGGTCAAATGTTTTTGTTGAATGCAACTGGTGGAAAATTTATATTTTTTTTTGCCGAAAATTCAACTATTGGGCTAAGAATAAATCTTTTTTAGTTGAAAATTCAACTTTTTGATGAAAATTTATCTGTTCTATTTTTTGGTTAAAAATGTATTTTCTTCAGTTGGAAAATAATCTAATTGGAATAAAATTCAGCTATTTGGTTGAAAATTCTTCAGAGGAAAATTCGACTATATGATTTTTTAATGTCTTTTTGTGGAACATTAATTTTTCAAACTATAAACTCAACTATTCTAGTCGCAAATTCATCATTTTAGTTGAAAATGTATCTTTTTGTAGAAAATTTACCTATTTTGTAAAAAAGACTTTTTTTCGTTGAACACTCATTTTTTGAACAGAAAATTTATGCATTCCATTTTTGGTTGCAAATTTATATTTTTTGGTCGAGAGTTCAAGTATTTGTTTGAAATTGATGTACTTCATTAAAAAATTAACTCTTTTCAAAACATGTTCTTTTTATCCTAGGAAGTTGTAAATCTTTCAGAAGTGCATACCATGAGTATAAATAAAATGTTTAAAAAATTGTCTCCTAATAATTTAATTTTAAATTCCTAGTTAAGCACTTTGTGAGGAAGGATATTGATTTGAGGGGAGATTGATATCGAGGAAATTGATTATTGACGAACCTGTGGAGCTCTCCTGCAAAATTCTTCTTCAGTGAGGGATGCTAAAGTGGCTCCATCAACGTTGAAACTTTCCACAGGCACAGAGGGTAGCTGCAATTGCCTTCTGGCCCACTGCACCCAAGCTGCGACGTCAGCCGCACTCCAGCGGCGAGGTTCTGAAAAAAATAAAAATAAAATAAAAATAAGTAAAAGAGTCTCATAACGAACAAAAAGTTTGCATAATTTTGCCATTTCAAGCCTGTGAAAACTTCTTTTTTAGACTAGATAAGCCTCGAGACGAGACTCGAGACGAGGCGAGACAAGACTCGAGACAAGACTCGAGACGAGGCGAGACAAGACTCGAGGCAAGACTCGAGGACAGACTCGAGACTCAAAACAAGATGAGACGAGGCAAGGTGAGACGAGGCAAGGTGAGACGAGGCAAGGTGTGACGAGACTAGAGACGAGCCAAGTCTCGAGATGAGATAAGACTCAAGACTAGGCTCGAGACGAGGCAAGACTCAATACAAGAGGAGACTCGAGACAAGACGAGACGAGGCAAGGTGAAACGAGATGAGACGAAATGATGGGTAAAGGAGAGTGAAAAGGGGAATAGAGGGGATAGAAAGGGGATTTTTGGCCGATTTGAAGTTCTATAGTATATAATTAATAATCGCTAATTAAAATAAATATTACAATAGCCAGATCACCTTTCATACAATTTAAATTTCGATTTCAACTCCAACTTAAATCCAAATTTTAATTTTAATTGGCTTTCAGTAATCTGTAACTTTGATTTAATTACAAGATTTCATCACAGCCGGAATCAGAAGCAAATGAATAAATTAATAACTTAATTTGGTGTGTGCCAAAAAGACACTACGACTGAAAATTAACTGAAATAACTAAAAATTCGTCAAATTTTTTTAATTTGATTGTTTATAGTTAGAAATAATCAAATTTTGAAAATCTTTTTTGAACAGATTTATCTTGAAGATTTTTTGAATTAATATTCTTCAACTTTTAATGTGTATAATTTAAAATGATGCAATTTAGAATTATTCTTTTGAATAATTCAATTTGTAAAATTAAGAATTATTAGGGGAATCTATATTATCATTAAAGAATAACAGGAATTTTTAACGTCTTTTCAGACTTGATGGAGCTAGGAATTAAAGCATTTTGTAATCAATTTTTTGACTGAAAAAAAAGATCTTCTCCTTTCGCTCCGCTGGGATTCGAACCACAGAACTTCTGATTTCCGATCAGGTGGTTTTCCCTTTAAGCTACTAGAGAGTTCGAGAGAAGAAACTTTATTTCAGGAAATATACGCATTATTCTGCTAGATGTTTTGAATGAAATTTTTTCCGAATCTGAGTGAAGCGAAAGAAGATCTTTTTTTCAGAAAAAAAAATAATACAATTTTTTTTAGTTCATAGCTCCATCTAGTCTGAAAAGACGTTGAAAATTTCTGCTATTCTCGAATGATAATGCAGATTCCTTTCAAAATTTTATTCATAACATCTAGCATAGTAATGCGTATAATTTCTGAAATAAAGTTTCTACTTCTGATCTCTCTAGTAGCTTAACGGAAAAAGAACCTGGCCGGAAATCAGAAGTTCTAAGGTTCGAATCCCAGCGAAGCGAAAGAAGATCTTTTTTTCAGAAAATTTTTTTTTCCTTTTAAATTAAGAATTGAAATTTGTTTATTCTTGAGTATTTGTAAACAAAAATTCTTCAATTTTAAAGAGTAAATGTTGAAAAATCTCAAATTCTAAAAATATAGAATTGAAAATTATTTAATTTTCGAAATTGTTATTTTGAAGGTATGAAATTTTTAAAGTTTGTTTGACTTATGAAGATTCGAAATTGATAATTCGTAAATTTTAAAAATTTGCAATGAAGAATTCTTCAATTTTCAAGATTTCTGATTAAAAATTCATTCATTTAGAAAATTTAAATATTCCGAAAGTGAAGATTAGCGAAATTCAAAAAATTTAGAAATCTGAAATCTCCCGAATTGTATAATTAAGAAAATTTTAAAATCCGAATTTTCAAACTGCTTAAATTTAAAATACACAAAATTGGTACATTTTGGAAATAAGTCAATTTAAGGATCCCGAAAATTAAAATTACCGATAAAGTGAAAAAATAATGTACAAATTCTGGGTAATTTACTATTTTTGACAAATTATTGATTTCGGCAATATTAAATCTCGGCATTTTGAAAATTCGGCTTTTAAAATTTCAGTACTTATATAATTTGAAGTTTTTCATGATTTCACTAATTTTATATTCCTGAATTTTTCTAGTTTCGACAATTTTCAGATTCGAAGTATTTCCAGTTCTTTAATAAATATTTTTGGTGGATTTGAGTTTCGAAAAATTTAATTTTTCGGAAACTTTCTATTTTGGTGATTATATTTTTGGTATTTTTCGTCATTCGGGATTTATCTTTGCCGGCAAAATTATGTTGTCCCGTAATTATAAACGTTTTTTTTTTAATATTCAGTTCAATTTTTAAGATTTGAAATGAGAAATCATTCAATTTTTAAAATGTGAAATTGAAAGCTTTCCAATTAAAACTATTTTGGATTCGGTAAAATTTATAACAAATTCTTTTAATCGTTATAATTTTGTAATTTGAAATTAAAAGCATTTAAAAGAAAGAAATTTTCAGACAGAATCTCGCAAAACAGAAAAATTTAAATCTAAAATTGTTTAAATTGTCCAAAAATGTAGAACTTAATTTATTATAATTTTTCTTTATTACAGAAAATTGGATTAAAAACAGGCATTTTTGATGAATAGGAACCAAAATTGCATGTGAGGAAAACCGGCCTATTTCCCCTTTTTGCCAAATTTTGGTTTCCCAACTTCCCCTCTCTCCATGCCTTAGGGAAGAGAAAAGAAAAAATTGAAACTTTGCTCAATCAAACTCTAAAGTGTTCTCTTCAAAATGAGACCAAGAACATAATCAAATACCGACTGGTTCCCGAATTATCATACAAAATATGGAAGGGCGCCCGCGGCGAAAAGTGTCGGCCCCAGTCCTTGTCTCTTATTTCCTATACCGATTCCGTCTGCGGACCGCTCCACATTTATTATGATAATTCGAGAACCAACCAATATTTTTTTATGTTCTTGGTCTCATTTTAAAGAGGAGATACGGGGCTTCACTTGAGAAAAACTCAAATTCTTTTCTATTTAGTTCCCATACAGAGAGTGGGAGTGGGGAACTGAAAATATGTCAAAAACGGAAAATGGGTCGCTCTTCCACACAGGCGATCTCGGTCCCTATTCGGAAAAAATATTTCAAGAAGGGATCAATCAACAAAGAATCTCATGAGCTTTCTTTTCGTTTTTCAAAAATCTCTCTAGCCTAATTTTTTGCAGAGTTAAACTCGAAGCTCTAAAAATTGAACAATTCTTTGCAAATTAAAAATAGGACTAATCGGGTTACAAAACAAATCGAAAGTCTCGTATTTTTTGAGATGAGATCTTATTCCTTGACCTTGAGAGGACCCGAGGTTTCGTCACTCTCAGTTCAAAATGACTTCGTCACCGTCGTAACTTATTCGAAACGTGACGTCATGTTTTAGACGAATATTGGAACCGGTCTTGTACGAATATTGGCCTCGGGCAAGGTAGCCTAGTCATGCAAAACGAGGATGGAGGAAATAATAGAAAAAATTATAAAAATAATATTTTCTGATCTATTGGCTCCTATCTTCTATTTTCATAGAATGAGCAATTTTACTGGCATCATTATCAAGGTCATTTATAGACGCAATTAAAAAAAATCACTTGATTAGTGGTTGAATAATGCAAGTTGATTAGCGGGTTTCTGTTCTCTAGTTTCTACTCTTCAGATTTTATTTTCTTGTGTTAGATGCATTAAAATTGTTTGGATCTAATAGATTTCTCTTGATTAAAATAATACTCAACCGCAATCATAATTCAGAATGGAACAGAAACGGTACTCGAGATTCTTTAACGAGCACTGTTCCCACTGTTTCTTGATGACGAAGCATAGTCACAGACTCAAAAGTAATTTTCTTAATTGTATGTAATACTGTTAGCTTTTTTTATGACCAGTATTTTTTAAACTAGAGAAGATTTTAAGTGACTAATCAGATTTTTCTTCTGAAGAACAGGTTTTTTCAACTTTGAAGCCGTTTTGAAATTTTTTATTTTGATATGTATCTTCCGCAGATCATCAGAAAAAGATTGAACAGTCCCCTTCCCCTAATGAAGGTCAATTTTTTAGATTTTATTTGATAAACATCTAAAAAAAATAATATCTAATCAGACTTCAGAGCCCAAAATGTTCTCAGAATAGGGAAAATAGGGCGTTTTTTCACGTAAGTGGGGAAATAAATTATTGAGAAAAAAAATAAATTTATAGTTTCTATATTCAATTCAATATAGAGCGCTTAAGATTTTAAGTAGAAAAATATTGCATTTTCAATGAAATAGTTGAATTTTTGACAAAGAATCAAATTTTCAAGCACGTGGTTAAATTTACAAGCCAAAAAGACGAATTTTTCAAAAGGCAGTTGAATTTTCAACTGAGAATTCTTCTACAAAAAAATAATTAATTTTGAATTGAAAAACGAATCTTCATCCCAGACGCATGAATTTCCAACAAAGTAGTTGCATTTTCAAACCAGGAATATGACTTTTTGAGGCAATATTTGGATTCCCGACCAAGTAATTATTAAGTTTTCAACAAAATATTCGAATTTTTGTTAAACTAATTAAATTTTTTAAAAAAGTTGAATTTTCAACTGAAATTATGCATCTTCGAGAAAAAAAAATTAATCTTTAAAAAAAGTAATCTTTAGGGAAAAAGTTCTGCTTCTAACCAAGTAGTTGAATTTCCAATAAAAAGATAATTATTATCAGAAAGAAACATAATAGTTGATATTTCAACCAAGAATAGATTCTAAAAATACAATATTTGATATTTCAATAAAAAATAATTAAATTTTATATCAAAAATAGTTAAATTCAACCATACAATATGCATTTTCAAAGAAATGATTGAATTTTCATACAAAATAGCAAATTTTCTATAAAAAAAAGAATTTTCGACTCGAAAATTAAAATTTTCGAACAAGATGTTGATTTTCACCCTAATAGTTGAATTTTATACAAAAATTTTTAATTTTCAGTAAAAAAAAATAATTTTCCAAAAAACAGTTGAACTTTTAAGTAGAATATACTGATTATTTAACAGAAAAGTTGATTTTAGAGAAAAAATAAAATAGTTAAATTTTCAGTATAAAAAATTTATTTTCAAGAAGAAGAAACAAATTTTTAAGAAAATAGTTTAATTTTCTACTGAGAAGTTGGATCTTCAACTAATAAAAAAATATTCAACAAACTAGTTAAAATTGATAGAATTTTCAGTCAAGAGAATTAATTCTTTAACAAAAAAGACGATTTTACAACAAATTAAATACATTTTAAACAAAATTGTTATAATTTCAATAGTTAGATTTTTAGCTGAAAAATTAAATTCTCAACCAAAAAGACGCGTTTTTAAAAAAATAGTTCATTTTTCAAACCAAAAAAGCTAATTCTCTAGAAAAAAGTTGAACTTTCAACTCAAAAATGTAAATTTTCGAACAAAAAGTTGATTTTCATCCAAATAGTGGAATTGTCAACCAAATAGAACTTTCAAATAGTTGAATTTTCTACCAAATTTTTAAATCTTTAGTGAAAAAAAAAAGAATTTTCTACAAACCAGCTGAAATTATTTAACAGAAAAATCAATTTTTGACAAAAAATGTAATATTTTCAGTACAAAAAAATCATTTTTAAAGAAAAGAAACAAGTTTGTGAGGAAATAGTAAAATTTTCGACTAAGAAGCTAAATCTGCAACAAGTAAAAAAATTGTATAAACTAGTTGAACTTTTAACCAAGTTGTTGAACTTTCAATCAAGAAAATAATTTTTTTACCAACAAAGACGATTTAACAACAAACTAAATACATTTTAGACCAAATTGTATAATTTTCAACTGAAAACCATTATTTTTCAAACAATATTGGAATATTTAGATGCTTAGTTGAAAAAATAAATTGTCATCCAAAAAAACGCATTTTTAACAAAATAGTTGCATTTCCAAGAAAATGGATGAATAGAAAAAACTCATGAAATGAATTTTTAAACAAAGATGTTAAACTTGAAACCAGAAAATTAAATTTTGAGATTAATTTTCAACTAAGAAGATGAATTTATGAAAAATTATATAAATTTTCAAACAAATTGTTGAATTTTTCTACTAAGAATGATAAATTTTAAATGAAAACCAAAATAGCAAATTCTCTAGAAAAAAGTTGAGTTTTCAACAAAAAATTGAATCTTCACAATATAGTTAAATTTTCAACCAAATAGTTGAATTTTCTACCGAAAATGTGGATTTTTTAAACAAATTGTTTAATTTCGAACGCAAAAGAAGATTTTTCTACAAAACAGGTGAACTTTAAGCAGAAAATATTCATTTTTAACGAAATAGTCGAATTATCAACAAAAAGTTAAATCCCAACCAGATAGTTGAAGTTTGTGCCAAATTATTTAATTTTTTAAGCTAAAAAGACAAGTTTTCGAAAAAAGTTGAATTTTGAATTTCGATCCGAAAATATAAATTTTCAACCAAATAGTGGAATTTTTCACGAAAATAATAGAATTTTTAACACAAAAAGAAGAATTTTCAAGAAAACAGGAGATGAATCTTCAACTAATAAAATTAATTTCCAAAAAAGTGGTTCAACTTTCAACCAAGTAGTTGAATTTTTAATAAAAAAAATATTTTTTTGCTAGAAAAGACATATTCACAACAAGCTAAATAAAATTTCAACTAAATTCTTAAATTTTGAACTGGAATGACCATTTATCGACTAATAACGGAATAGTTAGATGTTTAGTCAAAAAATACATTTTCAACCAACACTTTACTTGTATTTCTTGTAAAAAAAACATAATTTTAATTTTTTCAAGCATTTCAAGAAATTTGTATTGAAATTTATATTTTTTATGTGTAATCTCGCATTTTGCGTTAAATCCCCCCCCCCCCCCGCCCCGTCACAAATCATAAAAAACGGTAACTCCCCCTGCTATTCTGACATAGTTTTCGAACGGCCCCCAATTTAGGAAGTCATTCTAAGCCTAATTTGCATATTTGTCACCTAACCAGATGTAATTTCTAATTTATTAAAAAAAAATAATCTGATAAGTTTTAATTGGCTCTAAATTTCAACTGAAGAAAGTTATCACTTGAAACGTCTCTTGATGAACAAAATTCTCAGCACAACAGGTCTATTTAAATGTTCTCTACTAATTTCTGTAATGAAAATTATAATAATAGTACCTAATTATTCTTAAAATTGATTAAAAATTACGATGATTGTTGAGAATGGATTTGAACCAATTTCAAAATCTCCGTCGCTATTAGAGCTTAAAATCCAACTTATACTAAAAACTTTGTTTCCAAAAGAAACCATTAAAAAATTCAGAAAAACCCATCAGTGAGCAGAAGAAAGTTAAACTCATCATTCTTATTGCATAGCCAAAAATGCATCAAAATATCGTCGAAACAAAAACATTTGTTGATAAACGTCACTACAGGATGAAGTTGAATAAGGATAATGTGAATTCACTATTTGTTATTTTTTTCAAAATCAAAATTTTCGTGCTAATTTAATTTAAAGACTAAAGATATAGGGATTTTTTAAAAGATTTTAAAGATTCCATCAGATTTCACAAACATTTCGCAAATATTTCAAAAGATTTTGAAAGACGTAAAGAAGATTTCAAAAATTTCTTCAACATTTCAAAAATCCTTTTTGATCAGAGGCTTCAATTATAGTGAAACTCACCAGGATGGATGCCGAGGGCAACGCAGGTGTTGTCAAAGTCCTTCTGAAGCTGCTGGATCGCAAGGCTAAGTACGGGTTCGATTTGCTCTCTCGTAAGATCAGCAACACATTCTCCAGCTTCCATGTCCTCGACAAATCCAGTTCCAAGACCTGCGAGATCCACAGGTCTCAGATTGTACTTCCTCTGGAAGCTAGTGTCCCGGAGGACTTCCCGCAACAACTGATGGTCACTTTTCCTGCCGTCGCTGAATAATTCTTCCTCCCTCTCCAGGGGGTTTCCAATTTTTCCCTGAACGGGATCTTCCTGGATTTTTTCAATCTTCAAGACAGCTGATGTCTCCTCTGCAAGGTCTCTTTGACTTCCTCTAAAAAGAAGTTCTCGAAGGGGAGATCTTTCGAATTCAACAGAGGCTGGAGAGGAAGCTGATGATGAAATTGTCGAGGCTGGGGAAGAAATAGAGGCTGAGGATGAATTTGAGGAAGAGGATGAAGAGCAAGGCTCTTCTTTGAAGAGGATTTCTTTCAGAATGGGATTCGACTCTTTTTTTGGGAAGAAGTCTGTGTCTAGACTGTTGTAGATGTCTTCTTCGGTTCGAGGGGGTGTGCAAGGCACTGTGCAGTCTGTTGAGTCTTCTTTGTATCCCAGACTCTCAGCAAGTAGTCTGAAAAGTAAATAAAATTCTGTTAAGGGAGTTCACTCAAATTCTAGAGTTACCTGAGCAGTCTGATTCCAAAAATTACATAAATTTTATCGGGTTTCTGGGTCTACTTTAAAAAAAATTCTGGTTCTTTTCACCAAGAAAATTGAGTCAATTAAATTTGTTTCTGAAACATTCTACTGAACGCAGGATAATTTATCAAAAATTTATTATAGAATTAACAAATAATGCAAGTGTGTGTGTGTGCTTTTCGACAATTTTATAATTCTGTAAAATGATCACTAATATTATATTAATATTCAAAATTCAAAATTCAAAAGACGTAAATGATGTTTGAAAGTTCTGGAAGATTTCACAAATATTTTTGAAGTTTTCCAGACTTCGAATATTTGAAAATTTTCAGAAAGATTTCCAAAAATTTGAATAGATTTTACAAAGATTTCAATCATTTCATCATTATTTGAATAATTTCACAAGGATTCAATTGATATTTCGAATTTTCAATGTTTTTAAAAGATTTTACAAATATTCCAAACTTTTCAGACATTTTAATGATATCACCAAGGTATCACAAAAATTCAAAAAGATGTCAAAGATTTTACAAAGATTTCCAAAAATTTCAAAAGTTTTCACGAAGATTCAAAAGACTTCAAACGATTTAAGAGATTTTAAAAGATTTTGGGCCAATTTCAGAAATTTTTCAAATATCTCAAAATTTTTGAAGATTTCAAAAATTTCACAAACAATTCAAAATAAATAAAAGATTCAAAAAGACGGAAAATATTTTTCAAAATTTCAAATCAGAACACAAAAGTTTCCAAAAATTTAAAAGATTTCTCAAGAATTTCAAAAGATTCAAATAGATTTTGTAAATATTTGTTTAGATGATTTCGCCAAGATTTAAAATATTTCCAAAGACTTAAAGAGATGTAAGAAATACTTTTAAAGATTTAGAAAATTTGAAATATTTTAAAGATTTTTCAAAGATGTCAAAAGACGTAAAAGATTTTTGAAAATTTCAAAAGATTTCACGAATATTTCACAAGATTTTAAAGATTTTAATTATTTTAGAAACTTTAAACAGATTTTAAAATAATTCCAGAAGATTTCAAAGATTTCAAGAATCTCAAATATTTCGAAAAGTTTCGGAAAATTTCAAAAAATTGCAGAAGATTTCAAAAATTTCACAAAGACATCAAACATTTCAAAAATTTTGAAGATTTTGAAGATTTCACAAGAATTTCAAAATAAATAAAAGATTTAAATAGACGAAAAAGATTAGTCAACATTTCAAATCAATCCACAAACAATTCAAAAAATTTCAGAATTTTGAAAATTTTCAGATTTCAAAGATCTCAAAGATTTCAAAGATTTCGAAAAGTTTAAGAAAATTTCAAAAAATTGCAGAAGATTTTAAAGATTTCACAAAGACTTCAAACATATCAAAAATTTTGAAGATTTTGAAGATTTGACAAGAATTTCAAAATGAATAAAAGGTTTAAAAAGATGAAAAAGATTGGTCAAAATTTCAAATCAATCCAGAAACATTTAAAAAAATGTCAAAGACTTTAAAAAAATTTCAGATTTCAAAACATTTGAATAGATTTCGCCATAATGTGTTTAGATGATTTTACCAAGATTTCAATAATTTCATAAAGACATCACGAATAAACTTATTAAAGATTTCAAAAGGTTTCACAAATATTCTAAAGATTTGTAAAGATTTTACAAATATTTCAAATTTTTGAAAAGATTAAAGAGTTTTAACAAATTTTAAAAGATTTCAAGGATTTTATAAACATTTCAAACATTTTAAATATTACAAAGATTTTACAAATATTTCGAAGATTTCAATTATTTTGGAAGATTTCAGAAATATTTCAAAATTTTCAAAAATTCCAAAAGATCTTACAAGATTTTAAATATTTCCAAACACTTTAATCGATGTCAGAAATACTTGAAAAGATTTAAAATGTTAAAAATATTTTAAAGATTTTACAAAGATGTCAAAATACGTAAAAGATTTTTTTTTTTTAATTTCAAAAGATTTCACAAATATTTCAAAAGATTTGAAAGATTTTCATTATTTCAGAAATTTCAAACAGATTTTCAAGATTTTGAAGATTTCACAAATACCTAAATATAAATAAAAGGTTTAGATAGACCTAAACGATTTTTCAAACTTTCGAAGCATTTCACAAACCTTTGAAAAATTTCAAAAATTTCAGATTTTAAAAGATTTGAATAGATTTTTAAAATATGTATTTCGATGATTTTACTAAGATGACAATAATTTCTTAAAGATTGCAGATTTTTTTCAAATTTATTAAAGATTTCAGAAGATTTCACAAATTTTTAAATGATTTCAGAAAGATTCTAAAAGATTTCAAAGATTTCGAAGATCTCAAATGATTGAAAAATTTTCAGAAAATTTCAAAAAGTTGCAGAAGACTTCCAGGATTTTACAAAGACTTCAAACATTTCAAAAATTACAATGATTATAAAGCTTGCACAAAGATCATGAAGATTACGAAGATTTCAAATATTTCAAAAGATCTTAAAAGATTTTGAATTTTCCAAGAGGCTTGAATCGATGTCAGAAATATTTTGAAATATTTTAAATGTTTGAAATATTTTAAAGATTTCATGAAGATTTCAAAAGACGCGAAATATTTTAAAATGTTTCCAAAGATTTCGCAAATAATTCCAAGGATTATAAGGATTTCAAATATTGCGGAAAGTTTAGAAGGTTTCACCGATACTTTCAATATTTTTATATTCATGAAGATTTTGAAATCTTTTGTAATTTCAAAATCTCTGGAATCTTTGCGGAATGTTTCAAGTCTTTGTGAAATCATTGTGAAATTATTGGAATCTCTGTAAAATTGTACAAAATATTTCAAAATTTTTTGAAATCTTTCTAACGTTTTAAAATCTGAGAATATTGTCATAACATTCCATAACTTTTTCATTTTTCCCAAAAGTGTTCACAATTCCATGGCTTTTCCTAATCTACCAGGTCTTCCAGGTGTTTCAGATATTCCAGATCTTGTAGCAACCCTGAATTTCAGAGTCAAAGAAGATAAAGAAGATTCTCAGAAAATCCCAAGCATCAACTACTTGGAAGTCATTAAAATTAAAATAGACTCAGCTTCCAAGAAGATTCTTATGCTCGTAATTTTTTTTCCCGACTCTCTTTCATAATCTGCTATTCTGAAAAGATAATATTCAGTGAGCTTACCTTGATTCTTGAAGAATGGCCAGAAGGTCAAGGCTTTTCTCTCTTTTGACAGGTTGCTTCGTGGGTTCTGGACTCGTTGGGTAAAATTGGGCACTTTGGGGACTTTGGGGAACGTAGTAGGGACTGGTTGGGTAAGCTGGGGAGGCGTCTCTGGAGTAATTTGGGGACAGTTCACCACCAAGGCCTGGATATGGAGGACTGGGGTAGGTGGTTGGTGAACCAGGTCGAGGGGAACAAGCTTCTTGCTTGATTTGGGGTATTTTAAGGGTGTTTTGATTATTCAGAACACCATAGTCGTCTGGAAGGAGGGACAGGTCAAATTGGAAGGTCGTGTAGTCGAAGGTTGGCGAAAAGCCAGCGGCCGTAGGTACCGTCTGTGGCATCTGAAACAAAAGAAAAATTGGCAATTATTGAGCTGTTATTAAGGCAGAAAAGAAAATTTTGTCCCCGAGGAATGGGGATTAACAGGAATATTGTTTGAATACGTGTTTAGAAATATCTTCTTCTGTTAGCTTTGAAAAATCTGGTGAACACTTCAGTACTGTTTACTGATGAAAAAGAGCTTCAATATAAAAACTGAAAATATAATTTTGGAATCTATGGAAGGACAGGTGGTGTCACGTAAAATAGTGAGAGCCCAGCGGGCTAGATGGAGCTAAATGGGTTAGGTTGGGTCTCGAAGGATAGATGAGGTTCTGTAGGCTAAGGGAGGCCCTGTGGAATAGATGGTATCATTTGGGTTAAGTGGAGACCCAAGGGATAGGTGGAGTCCCATGAGATAGGTTTTGGCCTAAGGGATAGGTAGAGTCCTAAAAGATAGGCTGAGTCGGGCGGGATAGGTTGGTTTTCCTGAGTTAGGTCAGGTTTCGAGCGATAGGTAGGGTCCTGTGAATTCGGTGGAGAGCGGAGGGATAACTAAGGTAACAAATGATACGTTGGGACCCGTGAGTTAGGATAGGATGCCGAGGGATAGCTGGTGTCTTGAGTAATATCTGGAATAGTGTGGGTTAGGAAGTGTGCCGAGGGACAGCTGAGGGCAACAATCATAAATGGGTTGCTGTAGGATAGGTTAGTTTCCGTTGGTTAGGTTATATTCCGAGTAATGGGTGGGCTCATGTGGGTTAGGTTGAGTGTTGAGGGATAGCTGAGGTCACGAATGATAGGTTTGGTCCCGTGAGTTGGCTAGGATGCCAAAGGAAAGCTGGTGTCTCGGTTGATAGATTAGGGATAGCTGAGGTCACTAATGATAGTTGAGTTCCTATGGGTTGGGTTGGTTTCCGCGGGTTAAGTCAGGTTCCGAGAGATAGCTGGTGTCATGTGGGTTAGGTGGACAGCCGCGGGATAGCTGAGGTTACGAATGATAGGTTGGGTCTCGTGGGATAGGTAGGATGACCATGGATAGCTGGGGCCTCAAGTTATCGGTTGAATCCTTTCGTTAGGTGGAGAGCTAAGAGACAGCTGAGGTCACCAATGATACTTGGGTTCTTCTGCGTTAGTTGGGTTCTTCTGCGTTAGTTGGGTTCTTCTGCGTTAGTTGGGTTCTTCTGGGTTAGGTAGGTTACCTAGGGATAGTTGTGGTTCCGAGTGATCGGTTGAATCCTCTGGGTTAGGTGGAGTACTGAGAGACAGCTGAGGTCACCAATGATAGGTGGGTTCCTCTGGGTTAGATAGGCTGCCTAGGGATAGTAGGGATACTGAGTGATAGGTGGTGGGGTCCCATAGGGTACCGTGGGAAAGGTTAGGTCCACTTTGATAGAAGCAATTCAAGGTACATGAGGTCCTGAGGATGGACAACGAACAGTTGGACACCTAGCCCAAACTGCAAGGGTTTCAAGTTAATGGAAAGCAAACCCTCAGAAATTAAGCAAAAGGATCAGACTTCTCAATTTTAGATGCTAAAGGGGAATTCGTCAGTTCAAGTGTTAAGCAAGGGGATTAGATAAAAAAGCAGAGACTCTGATCAGTGCACTTATTCACATCAAAGCTTCGACTATCAAAATAAACCTAGTTGGAGTCTCATAAGGTGTTCTTAGATCCTATCAACTGCATCCCTAGGCAGAGAAGGAAGGTGAGAAACCCGAAGGCCAATAAGAAAATAGAAGGCGTTTGGCGTTTAATGTTGGTAAGTGGAGTGACTTGAATGAGATCGAGTGGAGCCCTTAGTAAAACACTTTGCTCGAGAGTTGAGACTTGAGAGTTTGAGGAGCGCTTTGGATTGCGTCGGGATTTGAGTTGTGCCGAAACACTTTCCCTGGGGTAGGTACATATAGGTAGGTAGGTACTATAAGGGCCATTTATCTTGGCGTGTGTTTATTGCCCGTCGTGTGTTTGACCTCGCATCAGTTTGTTACGCTTTGTAAGCCCATTACAACGTTCCCAGTGCATCTTCCCTACGCCAGGCGGGGTCGCGTCTGACAACTTGACGTAGTGCCCTGCAAAGGTCGACGCGAAATAAACGATTATACCCACACACACGCCAAGATTCTGACACACACCGATGGACCACGTGACCTACGGACACAGACCCAGCCGCAAAAGCGATGAGATTCTACTCCACTCATATATAGGTACTTTATACTGAAGATCTGAAGAGCTTATCTATGTTCTTGGAACGTACCGACCGAATGGATGCTGGATGGTATACATCGGCCTCGTAGCTGACTTTCTTCAAGTTTGATGCCATTTCCCAGACAAGGCTCAGCCAGAGAATTCTCAGTCGCCGATTTTTATTGAGGCGTCATTTTATTGCGAGTCCGAGATTTATACAATCGAATCTTCGCTCGATGTTGGGATAAATTTATTATATAATTCCGATCTCGCAAACTTTACTGCCAGTATATTTCACTTGGAAAATTGTTAGAAGAGTTTGTTAGATAATGTGAGGTGTAATGTTGTGAGTCTGTAAAACGGTAGGGGGCGCTCATCAAATATTCTGTGTTGATTTTGCAGATATGGACATTAGTAATTTTTTTTGTGCTGGGTATGTTGACTAGGATGTTGAAATTTTATCTCGGGAACCAGTCAAAGAGTAGGTCAGGTATCTTTGAAATTTTTCACACCTTCCCTTCTTTGTCATAGATCATCACAAGAAGCTTCAAACCCCAGGATGACGTCAAAATAAAAAACCCGTCCCACACTTTTAGGTCAACATTTTTTTGATTCAATTTCATAAATTTTAATAAATTTTAATAAAATAAAACACACATCATACCAAAATAATTTCAAAGATGTAAGTTTTGCTGTTATACTGATCATTATCAACAAACTTACATCTTTGGAATAATTCCAATCCTGATCAATATCAACATATTTATTAAAAAAAAAACAAAAATAATGTTTTGAAAAAACGCGTAGGCCACAATGCCACAATTTGAAGAAAATAATTTGTTACATTTTTCAACCAACAGGAAAATTAATTGCAGAAAAAACAGTTGCATTTAAACAGTTCAGCTTTGAAGCAAATTAAAGAAATTTGCAACCAGATAGTTAAATTTTCAACGAAATAGTTAAAGTTTCAAACAACAAAGATAAATTTTTCAATCAGATGGTCGAATTAAAAAAAAAATGTTGAAATATCACCGCAAAAGTTGCATTTTTAAACAAGTAGTTGAACCTGCAAGCCAGAAAAACAAATTTTTTCAGGAGACAGTTGAATTGCAAACCAAGAAAGCTGAATTTTCAATAATTCAAACAGGACTAATTTTTTATACAAAAAGCCTAATGTTCGACAAAACAGTTAAATTTTCGACCAAATAAGATGATTTTTGGACAGAATCTTCAACAACAGAAAACAATGAATTTTTAACAAAGACATTCAACAAAGATGAATTCTGAACCAAAAATTTTGATGCCTTGGCAAAAAAAGAATTTTATTTAAAATAAAAGACAGCTGGATTTATTGAAAAAAATAATAATTTTCAACAAAATAGTTGAATCCTTTTAGCAAAGGAGATGAATTTATAACTAAGAGTTTTCTTTCAAGAGAGAAAAAATGTCAGTGATATTGTTGAACTTTCAAGCTAAAAACGCAAATTATTTCAAAAATAATCCATTTTTTGGCCAACGAAGATAATTCTTAGACAAAATTGTTGAATTTTTAACGAAACAATTAATTTTTCAACAGAGTAGTTGAATTTTTAACTGAAAAAAATTACAATCGATAATGAAATAGTTCAATTTTGAATAAAAAAAAATTAATTTTCAACTAAAAAAAAAAAAATTTGTAACGAAATTTGGTGAATTTGTAATAAAGGGCCCTGCTTGTGCACTGTTCTTAAATAAATAAGGAAATAAGATAGTTGGATTTTGCAACAAAATAGTTCCTACAAAAAAATGAAATTTAAAAAAAACACAAATTTTCATCTAAAACAAAAAGTTTACACAAAAAATACAACAATTATATTTTAAATTTGAATAATTAAATTTTTACACAAAAAAGCAATTCTTAACAAAATAGATGAACTGGCAACAAAATAGTTGAATTTCCAATGAAAATAATAAGACTCTAACCAAAAAAATTGAATTTTTAACAAAGAAATTCAACTTTCAACCCATTCGTTAAATTTTCAATTATAAGTGAATAAATTCCTGGTAACGAGAAGAAAGAATTTTCTGCCAAACCTTTCAATTTTCAACAAAAAAATATCGAATAAAAAAAAAGGTTTAGAAAAAAGTTAATTTTTAAACTAAATAGTTGAATTTTCAATGAACAAAGATGGATTCAACGGAAAATGAGAAAGTTGATGTTTTAGCAAAAAAATATTTTAATTTCTAATTTAAAAAATTGAATTCAATTTTCAACAAAAACAAACGAAGTTTCGCCAAAACCGTTGATTTTTTAAGCGAAAAAGATCTTTTTTTTTCAAAAGAGTTCAATTTTTAACCTTAAATTATAAAATTCCAACAAAAATAAATCAGCTAAATTTGAAGTTTGAAAAATTGAATTTTAATGAAAAATAAGAACAAATTTTTAACAAAATAGTTAAATTTTCAACCAAAGAGATGAATCTGCAATGAATAAAATAAATTTGTAACATAGCAGTTTAAATTTCAACCGAAAAGTTGAATTTTTGACTAAAAACTGTCAATTTTCAAAAAAAAAAAAAAAAAATAGAATTGTTTAATTTTCAGTTAAAAAATTAATTTGCGACACAATAAAAATTTCAACAAAATAGTTAAACCTTAATCCAATAAAATTAATTTTCAACTAAAAAAGATTGATTTTTATTTAAAAAATGAATTTTTCAAACTTAAATTTCTTACTAGTTGGAAAAAAATCATTGGACTTCAATTTGTTAAGTAGTTAGAACCTTAAAAATAAAAATAAAAAAAATACATGCTTGGCGTGGCTGTAGTGGGGATATCGAAGGGAAGTCTTTAGAACAATTGCAAATCACCGTACAATAGGGAAATTCGAATAGAGAAATAGAGATTTCTCGATCCAGACTCTCTTTGGGTGTGCGTGTGCCCGTGCGGCCTTGTGCCCGTGCGGTCGTGTGGCTGTGCAGTCGTGTGGCCGTGCGGTCGTGTGGCCGTGCGGTCGTGTATTAATGCTTTTTTTCAATTCACTCCTGTCTCAAAAGAATTTTCACTTCAAAAACTCGATGGCTCGTAAATTTTTAATGAATATAAAATTCAGTCTAGTAAATCAAAAACGTCTTTCTATCATCAACCTGAAAAAAAATGAATAAAAGGTTCACGGCTGATATTACAAATTCTAAGTAATTGTGCTAAAAATACCATGTACGATAATGAATGAAGAATAGGGAATAAATTAGGGAAGGATGAATTAAAAATGAGGTTTCTTATTCACTCCCTCCACCTCTCTACCTCTCTCTCCCTCTTTTTTTTGTAATCAGTTAATCTGAATCTCTTGTGGTTCCGGATGAAATATTTCACTTTTTATTATTTCTGAAATCTCGAAGAGTATATCTGAATAAGGAGAAGGCTTTTGGGATACCCGAATTTCAGGTATTGCAGAAGAACAGAGCGAATTCTTCAGCTTGCTACTCTTTCACAAGCAAAATTTACAATTGAGTCATTGACGTCATAGTAGCCAAGGATACGATTAATGCATTCTTTGATTCATTTTTTGTGAAAAAAAATTGAATAGGAATTTTTTTTTTCGTTTCACTGGACTGAGATTCGAACCCACGACGGAGCGAGAACAAGGCTAACGTGCTGGAATCTAAACCAAGCTACCATCTGAGCCACAATGCCTTCTGATGATCTAAATTCCTCGAGCCAAAATTAGTGGAATTTGGCATCTATTAACGAAATAAATATTTGAATTCTCAACTAAAAAAAAGTTTATATAAAAAATAGAATAGTTATATTTTAAACTTAAAAAATTAAAATATAAAAAAACAATTTTAACTAAATAGTTTAATTTCCAACCAAATAGATGAATTTTCGAATAAAATGATTTTTAACTAAGTAGCTAAACGTTTAACCAAGTAGTTAAATTTCCAACTAAGAAAGATAAGACAATAAAAAATAGAACAGCTGAATTCTTAGTTAAAACAATCAATTTCCAACGACAGAAATTAATTTTTAAAGCAAGAAGAATAATTTTCTACAAAAAAAGATGAATTTTTAAGAAAAAACATTAATTTTCAACCAAATAGTTGAATTTTCATCTAAAAAAAATTACAATTAATAATGGAATAGTTCAATTTTGAATTTAAAAAATTAATTTTTAACTAAAAGAAACAAATTTGTAACAAAATTTTGGAATTTTGTAATTAAGTAAATTTTTAATGAAGGGCCATGTTCTTTAATGAATAAATAAATGAATAAATAAAATGGGTGAATTTTGAAACAAATTGGTTCAATTTTTAATCACAAAGATGAATTTTCAATCCAGAAGATTTTTTTCTACCAAAAAGAAAAATTGTCTACAAAATGCATGAGATTTCAACAAAATAATTGAATTTTGAATAAAATAGTCCAAGTTTCAACAAAAAATAATAATTTTTAAGGAAGAATCTTAATTTTCTACAAAAAAAATGAAATTTTAACAAAATACACAAATTTTCAACTAAAGAATTTTTAAAAGAAATACAATAGTTATATTTTTAATTTCAAAAATTAAATTTTTACAAAAAAAAAACAACCACGAAAAGGAATTTTAAACTAAGTAGCTAATCTTAAAAAAATTAGTTACATTTCCAACTAAAAAGATAAATTTACAATGAAAAATAGAACAGTTACATTCTTAGTGAAAACAATGAATTTTCAACAACAAAAAGGAATTTTTAAAGCAAGACGATTAATTTTCTACAAAAAAAACGAATTTTCAAAAAAAAAAAAAAGGTTAATGTTCAACCTAATAGTTGAATTTTCAACTGAAAAAAATCACAATCAATAATGGAATAGTTCAATTTTGAATTAAAAAAATTAATTTTGAACTAAAAAAAAAACAAATTTGTGACAAAATTTTGTGATTTTGTAATAAGGGGCCCAATAGTTTAATTTTGAATAAAATAGTCCAAATGTCAACTAGAAACAATAATTTTCAAGGAATAATCTTATATTTCTACCAAAAAACGAAATTTTAACAAAATGCACGAATTTTCAACTCAAAAAAATAAACAAATTTCAAAAAATATGAAATAGTTCACTTTCAGTTGAAAAATTAATTTGTAATGAAAAATGAAATAAAGTTTAAAGGCAATAGTTATATCTGAACCAAATTTTCTATCCGAATGAATCCGAACTCGGATTGACCTAAACAGATTTTCAATCCCAATGAATCCAATTCAATCCAAACTCGGATTCATTCGGATACATTCGGATTCAAAATCGGTTTGGATCAACCCGAGTTCAAATTGGTTCGGATTCATCTGGATTGAAAATTTGGTTCGGATTGGTTCGGTTTGGAAGTTCGGATTGAACCGGATTGATTCGGATTAATTTTTAACCGATTAAGACCCTGGCGAAAAGTGTCGGATAGGAACTACTTCCGAAACAATCCGAATCATTCCGCAATCTGTATCAGAACCAATCCAAGTCAATTCGAACAAATCCGAAAAAAGTTCTACATTTAATTTAGGAATTAATCCGACTCAATCCGGTTCAATCCGAACTTCAAAACGCACCAATGCAAACCGAAGTTTCAATCCAAATAAATCCTGACTGAATTTTCAATCCGAATGAATCCGAATGAATCCGAGTTCGGATTGAATTGGATTCATTCGAATTGAAAATTGGGTTTGGATTCATTGGGGTTGAAAATTTGGTTTGGATTCATTCGGATTGGAAGTTCGGATTGAACCGGATTGAGTCGAATTAATTTTTGAGCGATTTAGATCGAACAAAATTTAGAATTTTTCTCGGATTGGTACGAATCAACTCGGATTGGTCCGTAGACAGATTCCGGAATAATTCGGATGACTTCGGACTGGTTCGGAAAGAATTCCTATCCGATACTTTCGCCAAGGATATCTATTTTTGAGAAAAATAAAACTCATTCATCTTTTAGAAGGGGTCAGTATTTTGGACTCTAGTGCCTTAATGTTCGAATTTATGTGGTATCTTCTGGTCTGCCAAGAATATCAGAAAATATGAGCAATCAATTTTATTTGGCGATGAGAAATAAATAAACTTGATATATATTTGGAATCTCCCAGATGGAGATCTCGGTCGGTTTTGTTGTTTCAAGTTCAAACGCAATCTGACTAATCGAGTTGCAAATATTTTCATGAGGACAATCTTTTATATCTCTCATCAATCTTTTATCTTAATCTTTATTTCGGATATTTGATATTTTAACTCAAACTCTAAATTTATTTAAATAAAGAATTATTCTAAAATAATTTGTTTTTCTGAAAAAATTTTTTCTGCTTTCGGTCCGCTGGGAATCGAACCACATAACTACTGATTTCCGGTCAGGTGCTTTCTCATTAAGCTACCAGAGAGATCGAGAGAAGAGCCTTTTTTAGAAATACACGCATTATTTTTCTAGATGGTACGAATCAAATTTTTCAAGGAATCTGTTGGAGAATAAGAGAAATTATTTAACGTCTTTTCAGACTGGATGGAGCTACAAAAGAAAAATTATTTTATATAATTTTTTTTCTGAAAAAAGATCTTCTGCTTTCACTCCGCTGGGAATTTAACCAGAGAACTACCTTGAAAAATTTAATTTGTGCCATCTAGCAAAATAATGTCTTTCTGAAAAAGGTTTTTTCTTTTGATCTCTCTAGTAGCATAATGGTAAAGACCGGAAAGCGGTAGTTCTGTGGTTCGATTCCCAGCAGAGCAAGTAGATATTTTTCCAGAAAAAAAATTATTTAAAATAATTTTTCTTTCATAGCTCCATCTAGTCTGAAAAGACGTTAAATATTTTCTGTTATTCTCCAACAGATTCCTCAAAGAATTAAGAATTATTTTGTATATTACATATTGGTAGTTGAAAATTCAACTATAAAATTTTGTTTTTTCAGGATTCATTTCTATTTGTTGACAATTTAACACATTTTTTGAAAATAAATTTGTTTTGCGAAAATTTGAATGATTTTGGTAGAAAATTCAAATATTTGCTTAAAAATTAACATTTTAGTTTTAAAATTCGACTTTTTTGTTTAAAAATTTTTTGTGTTTGTTTGTTTCGTTATAAATTAGTTTCTCTAGTTTAAAATTTATTTCTTCAAGTGAAAATGTAACTATTTCATGTTTGGTCAAAAATTGATCGCTTTCAGTTGAAAATTCGACTATTAAATTTTTCTTTGAGGATTTATATTTTTTTGTTGTAAATTTAACTACTTGGTAAAAAATTCAACTATTTGATTGAAAATCCAGTTTTTCATAGAAAATTAATATTTTCAAGTTGAAAATTCAACTGTTCGTTCGACAATTTTTTTTTAATTGATTTATTTTTTTTTGAAAATTGAACAATTTGCTTAAAAGTACATCTCTCTTGTTACAAAATTATTATTTTTTTACTTGAAAGTTTATCTGTTTGGTTCAAAATTCAACTATAACTTTAAAAGTTCAACTGTTTGATTGAAAATTCAACTATTAGTTTACAAATTCAACAGTTTTGTTCTGAATTAATTTATTTCGTTAAAAATTA
This sequence comes from Andricus quercusramuli, assembly GCA_932178445.1. Classification (NCBI taxonomy): domain Eukaryota; kingdom Metazoa; phylum Arthropoda; class Insecta; order Hymenoptera; family Cynipidae; genus Andricus; species Andricus quercusramuli. Next base: position 25,120 of record CAKNXH010081601.1, read on the forward strand.
ACTGTTTTTTTGCAATTAAACAATTTAGTTAATAGTAAATCTCTTTTGCTAGAAAATTATTCTCTTTTGCTTGAAAGTCTAACTATTTAGTTGAAAATTCAACTACTAGTTTACAAATTGAAGTATTTTGTCACATTAATTTTTTTAGTCGAAAATTCATCTTTTCGGGTTTAAAACTGAACTTTTTTTTTTAAATCAATCTCTTTTGTTAAAGAAATAATTTTTTATCTTAAGAATTCAACTATTACGTATTAACTATGAGGTAACTATTAGAAAACTAATTTGGTTGAAGATTAAACTATTTCGCTAAAAATTAAAAAATTTTCTTCGGAAAATTATTTTTAATTGTTGAAAATTAATTTTGTTCTTATCAATTCATCTTTTGGGGTTTCAAGCTCAAATTTTTTGTAAAAGATTCGACTTTTTAGTTATAAATCTCAAATTCAAAATTTGTCTTTTTTGGGAGAAAATTTGTCATTTTGTAATAAAAATTTTTCTTTTTCGGCAGAAAAGTTCTTGGTTGAAAATTAAACTGTTTTCTAGAAAATTAATTGTCTTTGGTTGAAGCTGAACCCTTTTTCTTGGAAAATCCTACAATTAGGTTGAAACTTAAATTATTTGGGTAACAAATCGAAAAAAAAAAAAAAAATCATTGGTTGAAAATTAACTTTTGTGTTATCAACTCATCATTTTGGTTAAAAATTTAATTGTTTTATTAAAAATTTATCTTTTTCGGTAGAAAGTTGAATTTTTGTTGTAAAAAAAATCAATTATTCGGTTCAAGATCTAACTATTTAGTTGAAAACTAAATTTTTTTTTCAATCCAACTATTTGGGTACAAATTCTAATATATTGTGAAAAAATAATTTTTCTTAGTTGAAAATTTAAAATCCAACACTCTTCTAAAAGTTCATGATTTTTTTATTAGAGTTTAATCCTTTCTGTTTCAAAATTCGAAAATTTGATTGAAAATTTCTCTTCCCAGATTGAAAATTCAACTATTTGGTTAAAAATTAATTTTTTAGTTTCATATAAAATTCAAATTAATTTTGTTCAAGAGAGTCCATTCCCCTATTTTCGATTCGAAAAATTGCCCTATTTGCCCTTTTTTGAGGAAATTTTGATCTGTAAATTCTGAAAGCAATCAAACTAGAGCGATTTGAAAAGGCGTCTAGTAGCCAAGGAATCGAGAATATTTTATTTTTGTGGTTCATCGACCTGTCAAAAAATCGAGGTTCAAGGACCATTTTCAAAATGTATGGGCCTCTCTAAACCGCAGGACTCATTGTATTATACATAATGTACGATTCATACATGTATAATGTATAGTGGTGTAACATACACAAACACGCGGTTTCCTAATCGTTCTTGACGTCACACAGACAAGACGCGGTCCTTTCTAATTCGGTGACGTCACAAACTTGCTTTGTTTGCCACATTGTAGATACATTCTGTCCTTTTTATTCCCACCCCTCCCATTTCACTTTTTTTTTTTTAAATTCTTTCTGTTCGGCCTTCTGCGGCCTCTACTATTTTTATAACGCGCTATCACGTTCCGACTTGACTTCACGTTGCAATCGCGAAATCATTAAAGCAGCCTTCGAAGAACTTTCTTTGTTGATTATATTGCATAAACCTGAAATGCTTTTCAGTTAAACTTCCCAGACAAACAAATTTTATAAATTTAAATAATGAACCATGAGGGATTTTAATTTCAAATTAGAAGCAGTTTATTATAACGACAAAATAGGAATTAAAAAAACCAGAATCCTTAACAGACAGATACACAGACAGACATACAGACATACATACATACATACATACAAACAGACAGACAGACAGACAGACAGACATACATACATACTAACAGACAGACAAACATACATACTAACAGCCAGACAAACATATATACTAACATAACGCCAAACATACATACTAACAGACAGACAAACATACATACTAACAGGCAGACAGACATACTAACACACACACACACACACACACACACACACACACACACACACACACA
>CAKNXH010081602.1:0-28453 GCA_932178445.1 Andricus quercusramuli
AATATTATATTTCTTACTAAAAATTAATCGTTTGTATTAGAAAATTCGAATATTTGGTTGAAAATTCATTTTTTAGTAGGAATAAAAATTTTTTTGTTTAAAAATTCAACTATTTACGCGAAAGTTTAACTAATTTATTACAAATTTATTTCATTAGTTAAAGATTCATCTATTTGGTTAAAAATCCAACTATGTTATCAAAAATGTGTTTTTTCTTGGTTCAAAATCCGTTTTTTAAACTAAAACTTGAACCCTTCCATTTTTGGTTAATATTTGATCATTTAAAGTTATAAATTCGACTATTTGGTTGAAAATTCATATTTCATGGTTAAAAATTTGATTATTAAAATTTTCCTTGAATTCAATAGTTTTGTAGAAAATATCTTTTTTTTTTTGCTTGAGAATGTAAATTGTTTTTCTGAAAAATTTTCATTTTATGTTGAAAATTCAACTGTTTGCTTAAAAATCAAGCTTTGTTGTATTCAACTATTTTGTCGAAAATTCATATTTTGCGTTGAAACCATCTGTTTTTTATTATAAACTAAATTTTTTATCCAAATATAAACTATTACATTTCTTTTTGAGAATTAATCTCCTTTGGGTAAAGTCAACCATTCTTTAAGTAAAATCAAATTTATTTTGTTACAGTACTGTTATATTTTTTGTTATGAATTAATCGTTTTTATTAGGAATTTCTATAATTTAGTTAAAAATTGTTGAAAATTTGTCTTTTTAGTGAAAAATTGATCTTCTTGATTAAAAATTAAATTATTTGTTTAAAAATTGGACTAACTTGTTGAAAATTCATTTTAATAATTGAAGATTCATCTGTTTGGTTGAAAATTCAACTATTTTGTCTAAAATTCGTTTTTTTGTTGTTGAAAATCAAATTCGAGTTTTTGTTTGGAAATTCATATTTTCTGGTTGATTATTAAACTGTCTTGTAGAAAATGTCTCTTTTTTGCTTAAAAATTCAATTGTTTTAATAGAATTTTTTTTTAAGTCTTCAACTGTTTTTTTTCAACTGTTTGGTTAAAACTCAAGCTTTATTGGAATTAACTATTTTGTGGAAAATTTGTATTTTTTGTGGAAATTTACTGTTTTTCATTTGGAATAAAATTTCGTTGTGGAAGTATAAACTATTAAATTTTCTGTTGCGCGAATTAATCTCGTTTGGGTAAAGTCTACTATTTTTTAAATTATATAATTTTTTTTTTGGTTATAATACTGTTATGTTTTCTGTTGTGAATCGATCTTTTTTATTAGGAAATTCAACAACTTTTAACCAAATTGTTGAAATTTTTTTTTAACTTCTTGATTGTCCAAATTTTTCCAAATTCCAAATTTTCCACATCCTAATTTTTTTCATGAATCGCATAAAAAAGTTATTACCAGTCAATTTGACTGGAACTATTTTCTCTAGTAGCTTACTGGTAGAGCATCTGACCAGCAATCAGTTGACCTAGCTTTCGGGATCTCTAGTAGCTTAATGATGAAACACCTGACCGGTAATCAGTTGACCTTGCGTTTAAATTCTCTAGTAGCTTAGTGGTGGAGCACTAGACTGGCAATCAATTGCCCTGGTGTTTGAATTCTCTAGTATCTTAGTGCTAAAGCACCTGACAGGCAATCAGTTGACCTGGCGTTGGAATTATCTAGTAGCTTAGTGGTAGAGCACCTGACCAGCAATCAGTTGACCTAGCTTTCGAGTTCTCTAGTAGCTTAGCGGTAAAACACCTGACCGGTAATCAGTTGATATTGCGTTCAAATTCTCTAGTAGCTTAGTGTGAGAGCACTAGTCCGGCAATCAATTGACCTGGTGTTCGAATTCTCTAGTATCTTAGTGCTGAAGCACCTGATCGGCAATCAGTTGACCTGGCGTTCGAATTATCTAGTAGCTTAGTGGTCGAGCACCTGAGTAGCAATCAGTTGACCTAGCTTTCGAGTTCTCTAGTAGCTTAACGGTGAAACACCTGACCGGTAATCGGTTGACCTTGCGGTCAAATTCTCAAGTAGCTTAGTGGTAGAGCACCTGACCGGCAATCAATTGCCCTGGTGTTCGAATTCTCTAGTATCTTAGTGCTAAAGCACCTGACCAGCAATCAGTTTACCTGGCGTTCGAATTATCTAGTAGCTTAGTGGTAGAGCACCTGACCAGCAATCAGTTGAACTAGCGTTCGAGATCTCTAGTAGCTTAATGGTCAAACACCTGAAAGGCAATAATTTGACCTTGCGTTCAAATTCTCTAGTAGCTTAGTTATAAAGCACCTGACCGTCAATCAGTTGACCTAGCGTTCGAATTATCTAGTAGCTTAGTGGTAGAACACCCGACCGGCAATCAGCTGACCTGGCGTTCGAATCCCAGCGAGCGAAAGGAGAAGATCTTTTTTTCTGAATAAATTTAATTGAAAACAGTTATTGCAATACAATAATCGATTCGATTACACGTGCACTTGTTCACCTCAGGTCCTATTTTAATGAGAATATCAGTATAAGCACGTTTCTCTACCTATAAATCCGATATGCTATTACGCTAATGTATTTTTTTTTGCAAATAAGGCCGTTTAGCACTATTCAGTCGAAATAGATTACGTTTATCGAATGATTCATCAGCACCAATCTAGAAGGAATGATTCAGAGACTTTCACTCGAGGACCTTGCTGATTACTTTCGCCGTTCCAGTTGGTCGAAAGTACGTCAGAAGGTGCAACCATGCTTAGAAAACTAATGCAATTTAAATAATTATTCTTCAGCTCATATTTCTCAATGATTTCTCCTCCATTAACTGTGCAGAAATCTTGATGTGGACCTAGTAAGGTTCTGACCAGTTTGCCCTGCTTCTGATGTGGCCCTGGTCGGGTAAATTACATGGGTCACGCGTGGATTGTAACGTTTTTTCAGATGAAAAGATAAAAAAAGTTCTCCCTACTTGTGGAAAACTGTTCAGGCCCTTCCCAGTTTTTCCAGGAATGGCCTACTTCAAAACAATTATATTGATTGAACAGAATAAAAATTAATTTTTAATGAAAAAGTAATGAAAGTTATAGTTCCATGCTTCTGATTTTCCGAACTGATTGATCAATTATTTTTTTTAAATGTTTGTTACAGAAAGAATAAATTTTAATTTGTTTGAATTAAGTACAGGAATTGATTATTTAATTGAAGGCCATTTGATTGAATATTGACTATAATTTTTATGATAAAAGATTATTTATGTTTCAGATAACTACATTCCAATTGTATGATTTTTGTAAATTTTTTGATGTTGTGAAATAAGTATCTGAATTCTGCTTTCCATATTATATGTACAGTTCTTACTTTTCTCTGGAATTAGTTTAAAAGGTTATTGTTAATTCAAAATTTCAGAGGAATATCCATTAAAAATTATTCGAATGTTTTATTGAAATAACTGTTTATTGCTTTTTACGTTGTGAAATGATTAATTAATATATATATATATATATATATATTTTTTTTAATTTCTCTGGAATCAGTTTTAAAAGTCCCTAATAAATTGAATGTATAGAAATCCAATTTCGAATGAAGAAAATATATTTTGAATGTTTCAATGAGAACAATTGTTCAATGCCTTTTTTGTGAACTAATTAATTATGTATTAACTGATTCTATCTTATAAATAAATTAAATTTTTAGGAATTACATAAAGACTGAATTTGAATTGTTTTCTATTAAGTGACATAGATAAATTGATGATAAGAATGTATTTTTCCTTTAAAATATCTCCATTATAATTATATAATTTTTCAAATGTTTGTGATGTTATGAAGTGAGTATCCGATTTCAATTTTCAAAATTATATGTAGATATATTTCAATTTTTCCTGGTATTACTTGGAAAGGTTATTAATAATTGAAATTTGCAGATAAATATTAGATACAAGTTATTCTGATATTTCAATTAAAATAATTATTATTAATTGCTCTCTATGTTCTGAACTCATTAATTAAATATTATCTGTTTCTGTTGGAACGTAAATTTTCCGGAATTTGAATGTTTCAATGAAAGTAATTTGTTCATACTTTTTGTTTTGTGAACTGTTTAATTAATTATTAGTTGATTTATTTTAACCACAATTTTCAATTACGTGAAGATTGAATTTAAATTGCTTTCAATTAAGAAACATAAATTGACCATTTACTTTCAGGTTATGTAATTGAATACTGGATATAGTTTGCATGATAACAGTTTTTTTAGATTTCAAATACCACTAATTACATTATTTTTGGAATGATTTTGATGTTGTGAAACGAGTGTCTGCATTCAATTCTGAATATTATATGTGAATATGTTTGAATTAAAATTATTGTTGAATGCTTATTATGTTATAAACAGATTAATTAATTATAAGCTGATTATTTTTTTCAACAATTTTAAATGCTTTTGATTAGGTTACATGAACTGATTATTTACTTCAAGGTTATGTAATTGACTGTTGACTATAATTTGTATTTTGAAAGTTTGTTAATGTTTAAAATACCTCTATTCCAATTATATATATTTTTTCATTTTGGGATGTTGTGAAAAGAGTATCTGAATTTTCATTTCGAAATTATGTGCGCATATATTTTAATTTTCTCTGGAATAGTGCAAAGGGTTATTAGTAATTCAAAGTTTCAAAAAAATATGAAGTAAAAATTATTTCAATAATTCAATGAAAATAACAGAAAAGTTAACTTTTCAACAAAAAAAGGATACTTTTCAATAAAATTGTTTAATTTTCAACAAATAAGATTAATTTTCAACGAAACAGTTTAATTTTCCATTAAAACTATGAATTTTTAACCAAGTATAATTTCCTACTTAAAAAATATAAATTTTCAACCAAATAGTTCAATTTTCAGCTAAAATATAATATTATAGATTTTAAATAAAAAAATTAATTCTAAATAACATTCTTTTAAAAAATAGATACATTTTCAAACAAGGAGATTAACTTTCTGCTAAAATCATGCATTTCCAGGAAAAAATGAATTTTTAATAAAGTAGTTAAACTTTCAACCATGTATGTGTTAAATGTGGCAACCAAAAAGTTTAATTTTCTATCGAAAAGACAAATTTTTCAGATGAATTTTCAACCAAATAGTTGAATTTTCAAGAAAATGAATTTCAAACACAATGTTTAAGATCACAGCATTTTTCCACCAGAAAACAGAATTTTTAGCAAAGTAGTTTAATTTAACTAAGTATTTGAATTTTCAAATAAAAAAGATACATTTTCACAAAAAATGGAATCGTTGAGTTATTTATTTAAAAAATTGATTTTCAACAAAAAACAAATTTTGAAATATATAGTTGCATTTTCAACCACAGTAGTTGATTTTTGAATTTAAAGACGAATTTTCGAACAAAAAATTACTTCTTGACAACAATTTTGAAATTTCTAGAAAGAATATTAATTTGCCACCAAATAGTGGAAATTTTCTACCAGAATCATAAGTTTTCAAAAAGTAGGATTGATTCTTCACAGAAAAAGAGAAAAATAAAAAAATACGAATATTTTAATAAAAAACATAAATTTTTAGTTAAAGAAATTGATTTTCAACAACAAAAAACAACAAATTTTCAACAAAATAATTAGAAATTATTTGGATTACCTATTGACATTATTCTGGATTACACCGGTTACTCTGGATTACAAGTTAATTACTTGGATTACAAGAATTACTTTGTATGAATAGTGGATTACTCTAGATAATAGTTTTATCACGTTGGATCACATTTAGGGTGCTTGGATTACCTGAATTACTTCGAACTACCTGGATTACAAGTGGATTACTCTGGATTGATGTTAAAAAATATTTAGATTGCCTATTCAAATTACTCCTAATTAGGCAGATTACTCTGGATTACAAGTTAATTAGTTGGATTACTCGATTTCCTAAGGATTACAAGTGGATTACTTTGAATTGTAGAGCGATTACGCAGGATTACAAGTGGGTTACTTTGAATTATAGATTGATTACGTAGGATTACAAATGGGTTACTTCAATTACGTAGGATCACAAGTAGGTTACTTGAATTACCCGAATTACTTCGGATTACCTAGATTGAATGTGGATTACTCTATATTACTGTTGGAAACTATTTGGATTACCTATTAAAATTACTCTAAATCATTCGGATTACTCTGAATCATAAGTTGATAACTTGGATTAATCGAATTACTTCAGATCAGAAGTAGATTACTCTAGATTTATAGTTCTATAACGTATTTAGATGGCCTATTCAAATTACTCCGAATTACGCGGATTACTCTGGGTTACAAGTTAATTAATTGCATTACTCCATTTACTTATGAATACAAGTGGATTACTCTGTATTGTAGATTTATTACGCAGGATTACAAATAGGTCACTTGAATTACCTGAATTACTTCAAATTACTTGGATTGCAAGTGAATCACTCTAAATTACTGTCAATAAGTATTTGAATTGCCTAATCACATTACTTCGAATTACTCGAATTACTCTGGATTGCAAGTTAATTACTCGCATTACTTAAATTACTAAGGGAAAAAAGTGGATTAATTCAGATTGTTGATTGATTGCGTAGGATTATAAGTAGGTTACTTTGATTACGTAGGATTACAATTAGGTTACTTGGATTAGCTAAATTAATATGGATGACCTGGATTACATGTGGATTAGCCTAGATTACTGTCGAAACCTACTTGGATTACCTACTTAAGTTACTCTGAATCATCCGGATTACTCTGGATTACAACTTAATAGTTTGAATAAATTGAAATAGTCGAATGACTTCGGATCAGAAGTAGATTAATCTGAATTTATAGTTCGATTACGTAGGATTACAAGTGATCACTTGGATTACCCAAATTTGTTCGAATTACCTGGATGACAAGGGAATTACTCTGGAATACTGTTGAGAACTATTTGGATTTCCCTATTTAAATTACTCCGAATCAAGCGGATTACTCTGTATTACAAGTTAATGATTTTATTAACTCGGATTACAATTTTTTATATTAATTCGGATTACAAGTGAAATGCTCAGTATTATAGGTTGATTACGTGGGATTACAATTAGGTTACTTGGATTACCTGAATTACTTCTAATTACTCGGATCACAAGTCAATTACTCTAGATCACTGTTGAAAACTATTTAGATTGGCCATGTAAATTACTCCGAAATACGCAGATCACGCTGGATAACAATTTGATCAATTGGATTACTCTGGATTACAAGTTAATTGAGGGATTATTCGATTTACTCCGGATCACGAGAGGATTACTTTGGATTATAGATTGATTATGTAGGATTACAAATGTGTTACTTGGATTACCTGAATTACTTTGGATTACCTGAATTACTTTGTATTACATTGATTAAATGTGGATTAACCTAGATTACTGTTGAAACCCACTTAGATTACCTATTTTAGTTACTCTGAATCATCTGGATTACTGTTGTAAACTATTTGGATTGCCTATTTAAATCACTCCGAATTACGCGGATTACTCTGAATTACAAGTTATTTAATTGAATCACTCGATGTAATTCGGATTACAAGTGAAATGCTCAGGATTATAGGTTGATTATGTGGGATTACAATTAGGTTACTTGGATTACCTGAATTACTTCTAATTACTTGGATCAAAAGTCAATTACTCTTGATCACTGTTGAAAACTATTGTGATTGCCCATGTAAATTACTCCGAAATATGCGGATTACGCTGGATTACAATTCGATCAATTGAATTACTCTGGATTACAAGTTAATTGAGGGATTCCTTGATTTACTCCTGATCACGAGGGGATTACTTTGGATTATAGATTGATTACGTAGGATTACAAATATGTTACTTGGATTATCTGAATTACTTTGGATTACCTTGAGTAAATGTGGATTAAACTGGATTACTGTTGAAAACTACTTGGATTACCTATTTGAGTTACTCTGAATCATCTGGATTACAATTTGATAGTTTGAATCACTTGAATCACTCGAATTACTTCGGAACAGAAGTAGATTACTTTAGATTTATATTTCGATTACGTAGGATGACAACTGGTCACTTGGATTACCCGTTCGAATTACCTGGATGACAAGGGAATTACTCTAGATTACTGTCGAAAACTATTTGGATTGCCTATCTAAATTACTCCGACTTACGCGGATTACACTGGATCAGAAGTTAATTAATTAATTCACTCGATTTACTTCGGATTACACGTGAATTGCTCAGAATTATGGGTTGATTACGTGGGATTACAATTAGGTCACTCGGATTACCTGGATTACTTCAAATTGCTTGCATCACAAGTCAATTACTCTAGATCAATGTTGAAAACAATTTAGATTGCCCATGTCAATTACTGTGAACTACGCGGATTACAAGTTGATCAAGTAAATTACTCTGGATTACAAGTTAATTGAGGGATTAAACGATTTACTCCGAATCACGAGGGGATTATTTTGGATTATAAATTGATTACGTAGGATTACAAGTAGGATACTTGGATCATCTGAATTACTTCAAAGTGCTTGGATTACAAGTGGATTATTCTAGTTTACTGTTGGAAAGTATTTAGATTGCCTAATGAAATTACTCCGAATTACTCAGATTACTTTAGATTGTAGATTGATTACGTAGGATTACAAGTAGGTTACTTTGATTACGTAGGATTACAAGTAGGTTACTTGGATTTCATAGATTACTCTGGATTACCTGGATTAAATGTGGATTTACCTAAATTACTGTTGAAATCTATTTCTATTACCTATTTAAATTACTCAGATACATCCGGATTACTCAAGATTACAAGCTCATAACTTGAATTACTCGAATCACTTCGGATCAGAAGTAGATTACTCTAGATGATAGTTCGATAACGTAGGATTACAAATAGTTACTCGAATTACCTGAATTTATTCGAATTACCTGAATTTATTCGAATTCCCTGGATTACAATTGCATTACTCAAATTCAGAAATTCAGATTACTGTTGAAAACTGTTTAGATTGCCTATTCAAATTACTCTGAATTATGCCTATTACTCTGGATTACAAGTTGAATAATTTAATTTCTCGATTTACCTCGTACTACAAGTGGATTACCCTGGATTATAGATTGATTACGTGGGATTACATGTTGGTTCCTTGGATTACCTAAATTACTTCGAATTATTTGGATTATAAATGAATTGCTCTAAATTAGTCGGATTACTCAAATTAATAAGGAAAACAAGTGGATTACTTCAGATTGTTAATTGATTACGTAGGATTATAAGCAGGTTACTTTTATCAAGTAGGATTACAAGTAGGTTACTTGAATCACGTAGGATTACAAGTAGGTTATTTGGATCACGTAGGATTACAAGTAGGTTACTTGGATTACCTGGATTAAATGTGGATTAACCTAGATTGCTGTTGAAAACTACTTGGATTACCTATTTATGTTACTCTGAATCATCTGGATTACTCTGGATTACAATTTAATAGTTTGCATAACTTGAATGAATTGAATTAATTCGGATCAGAAGTTGATTACTCTAGATTTATAGTTCGATTACCTAGGATTACAAGTTAGTTGAGAGTTTACTAAATTTACTCCGGATCACGAGGGGATTACTTTGGATTATAGATTGATTATGTAGGATTACAAATATGTTACTTGGATTACCTGAATTATTTTGGATTACCTTTATTTAATGTGGATTAACCTAGATTCCTGTTGAAAACTACCTGTATTACCTATTTAAGTTACTCTGAATCTTGCGGATTGCTCTGGATTACAATTTAATAGTTTGAATAACTTGAAATACTCGAATTACTTTGGATCAGAAGTAGGTTACTCTAGCTTTATAGTTCGCTTAAGTAGGATTACAATTGGTCACTAGGATTACCTAAATTTGTGCGAATTACCTGGATGACAAGGGAATTACTCTACATTACTGTTGTAAACTATTTGGATTGCCTATTCAAATTACTCCGAATTATCCGGATTACTCTGGATTGCAAGTTAGTTAATTGAATCGCTCGATTTACTTCGGATTAGAAGTTAAATGCTCAGGATTATAGGTTCATTAAGTGGGATTACAATTAGGTTACTTGGATCACCTGAATTACTTCAAATCTTGAATCACAAGTCAATTACTCTAGATCACTGTTGAAAACTATTTAGATTGCCCATGTAAATTACTCCGAATTATACAGATTATCCTGGATTACAAGTTGATCAATTTAATTACTCTGGATTACAAGTTAATTGAGGGATTACTCGATTTACTCCGGATCGCGAGGGGATTACTTTGGATTATAGACTGATTACATAGGATTACAAGTAGGATACTTGGATCATCTGAATTACTTCAAAGTGCTTGGATTACAAGTGGATTATTCTAGTTTACTGTTGAAAAGTATTTAGATTGCCTAAAGAAATTACTCCGAATTACTCGGATTACTTTAGATTGTAGATTGATTAGGTAGGATTACAAGTATGTTACTTGGATTTCATAGATTACTATGATTTATCTGGATTAAATGTGGATTAACCTAAATTACTCTTGAAAGCTATTTCGATTACCTATTTAAATCACTCTGATACATCCGGATTACTCAAGATTACAAGCTAATGACTTGAATTACTTGAATCACTTCGGATCAGAAGTAGATTACTCTAGATTATAGTTCGATGACGCAGGATTACAAATGGTTACTTGAGTTACCTGAATTTATTCGAATTACCTGGATTACAAGTGAATTACTCTAGATTACATGTAGTTCCCTTGGATTACCTGAATTACTTCAAATTATTTGGATTATGAGTGAATTACTCTAAATTACTCGGATTTCTCAAATTAATAAGAAACACAAGTGGATTACTTGAGATTGTTAATTGATTATGTAGGATTACAAGTAGGTTACTTTGATCACGTAGGATTACAAGTAGGTTACTTTGATCACGTAGGATTACAAGTCGGTTACTTGGATCACGTAGGATTACAAGTAGGTTACTTGGATCACGTTGGATTACAAGTAGGTTACTTGGATTACCTATATTAATTTGGATTACCTGGATTAAATGTGGATTAACCTAGATTGCTGTTGAAAACTACTTGGATTACCTATTTAAGTTACACTGAATCATCTGGATTGCTCTGGATTACAATTTAATAGTTTGAAAAACTCGAATTACTCGAATTAATTCGGATTAGAAGTTGATAACTCTAGATTTATAGTTCGATTACCTAGGATTACAAGTGGTCACTTGGATTACTCAAATTTGTTCGAATTACCTGGATTACAAGTGAATTACTCTAGATTACTGTTGAAAACTACATGAATTGCCTATTTAAATTACTCCGAATTTTGTGGATTACTCTAGATTACAAGTTAATTTATTGAATCTCAGGATTATAGGTTGATTATGTAGTATTACAAGTAGGTGACTTGGATCATCTGAATTACTTCAAAGTGCTTAGATTACAAGTGGATTATTCTAGTTTATTGTGGAAAAGTATTTGGATTTCCTATTCAAATTACTCCGAATTACGCGGATTACTCTAGATTACAAGTTATTAAATTGGATTACTCGATTTACTTCAGATTACAAGTGGATTACTTTAGATTATAGATTGATTACGTAGGATCACAAGTAGGATACTTTGATTACGTAGTATTATAAGTAGGTTACTTCAATTACGCAGGATTATAAGTAGGTTATTTGGATTATCTGAATTACTTTGGATTACCTAGATTGAATGTGGATTACTCTAGATTATTGTTGAAAACTATTTGGATTACCTATTTAAATTACTCTGAATCATTCGGATTGCTCTGGATTACAAGAGGCTACTTAGATTACTCGAATGGATTCGAATTATCTGGATCACAAGTGGATTACTCTAGGTTACTACAGATCTGACCTGGATCATTTCATATCAGAATTGGATTACTCCGCGTTACAAGTCAATTACTCTAGGTTACAAGTAGATTACTTCGGTTGGAGTGGATCACTGCGGTTACACTGGATTACTCCGGTTACACTGGATTACTACGGTTACACTGGATTACTCCGGTTACACTGGATTACTCCGGTTACACTGGATTACTCCGGTTACACTGGATTACTCCGGTTACACTGGATTACTCCGGTTACACTGGATTACTAAGATTACATTGAATTACCAGGTGATTCAGAAGATTATCAGAACTGCTTCCCCCACCTGAAAACCAGATTTAAGGCAATCCTCGCCAAAACCCCACAAACTAAAATAATAATATAATTCGTGTCTGGATGTCATCTGATCATTTTTAGCTTGATCAACAAGATGATGTTTCTAAATATTTAACTATACCCCTATTTCAAAGCCTCATTAATTCTCACTCATAATTCAGCATATTATGTTCAAAATAGGAAAACTGGTCAGGGCCTTGTCAGCCCCCTTCTTAAAAATTGACTGCATAGAATAATTTCTGCACTTGTAATCTTACCTGAAAATCAAAAAGGAAGGGAAAATGAAATAAAAAGATGCAATTTTCAGATATGGTTTATCATTATTGTTATTACATTTTTTTTGTAGCTTTTTTCTTTATATTGCTTTCGGTTAGTGTTCAGTACAGGAGACGAACAATAACAATACCAACGTTATAAAATATATATTTATATTCTCATTAAGACACATATACCAAATGTGTACAATGTGCGATAATATCTCATAAAATCTAAACGGGTAGAAAACAGTATACGATATACAATTATATATATATGCTCCTCGATTTACTAGCCTAATTGGTATACGAACAATATAATCTCCTTTTAATTCTTCCGCACGTGTTCACTTATAACTTATGGGCACTTTATGGTTGCACATTTCTTGCAGAAAATCACTCGAAAAAAATTTAATTTCTTCCGAGTGACCTTCTGCAAACTCACCGGTAGCGAAGTACCTTCGATATATCGAATCTCTGGAATAAATAATTGCGACAGATTGCGACCGATAGTCGCAAACTTTTGCTTAAATACGATAGATTGTTCTTGCTTTGGAAATTACTATACCAAGGTTGCCACAGCCTAATTTACTTCCATAAAGTAAAAGAAAAATCTTAATGAGAAAGTGACTCATTTTTAACCCAAAAATCGACTAAAATTGACTTACAGTTCATTTTTATTAGGGTTGGACGAAAAGTAAAATTACATTGATAAACATTGGAACTGTATGGAAAAGTTGTGTAGGAGGACCTTGAAAAAATGAATTAATTTATAGTGATGTTTCCTAAATCCTTCAGCTCAAGGGAAGGGTTTTTTGAAAACCTTGTTTTCAAAAAATAGTTTTTCAAATCTATAGGAATGACACACTAAATTTTTGTAAACTTGAGATTGTTTATTTCTCCCTCCATTTACCCTTTCTCCCTTCTTATTCTTTCCTATCATTGACCAATCACATTCGCCTCGCCTCGTCTCGCCTCGTCTCGAGTCTTGTCTCGTCTTGAGTCTTGTCTCATATTGAGTCTTGTTTGTTCTCGTCTCGAGTCTCGACTTGCATTGTATCAAGCCTAGGCTCGTGTCGCGTCTTGTCTCGTCTGGCGTCTTGTCTCGTATTGAGTCTTGTCTCGTCTTGAGTCTTATCTCGTCTTGAGTCTTGTTTCTTCTCGTCTCGAGTCTCGACTAGCCTCGTATCAAGTCTTGCCTCGTGTCGCGTCTTTTCTCGTTTCGCGTCCTCTCTCGTTTTGAGTCTCGCCTCGTCTCGTTTTGAGTCTCGTGTGAAAATTACGACAGATAGACACCTGGACAAAACAATAAGCATTTCGGCCCGGGGCTATGAAACCCTAAAAGTGATCTGAGAAGAAAAAGTGATTAAAAGTGACTTAATTGACTGTGTGGCAACCCTGTCTCATTGCTTTGCATTGCTCTCGGTACCACGAAAATATAAAAAAATGCTTCAATTCGAAACGGTTCGAAATTCAGTAGGAATTTTTTTTTTTTAAGTTGTATATAGAAGTGTTGTGTAGGATCGTTGGTACCGAAACATGCTTTACGATCCCATTATGTAAACGCACTTAAGAAGCTCTTATTAGGCCTGTAAAGCGAGTACATGACCAACTCGTGTACCGGAATCGTGTCGTTTAGAGATTCTTGTGATACAATAAATACGTGCGTACCAATGTCAAATAAATCGGTTTATGTACAAGAGCGTTGGTACACGAGGGGGCGAGGCAAGAAGGGTAGGAAGCAAAACGAAAGTACAAAAAGTACAAAAAATAACCGACAAAACTTACTAATTAAATACCTGATACAGCCTCGGTCGCACGAGGAATCCAATGCAGGACTAATTAATTTCAAGACATTTTTCAATTTGCATTTAACATTTTTTTTTTTAGACTACCATCATTGATAGTAAGGGGCCGTTCATATATTACGTAACGCCTTTTTGGGGGCTGGGCGGGGGGTCGAATTTCAGGCCTCGGACTCATTTGGAAATTCAAAATAGTGTCAATTTTGGCTTAGATTTAAAAAATTTGTCTCCTGAAATTTTTAAATATTAAATAGCAGGGTTCACTACATTGAAATTCCTTGCAATTTTCTGAAATTGAGCGAGATTCTTGGAAAGGCCTGGAAATTCTTTGAAATCAGATGAAATTTTTCGGAATTCTTTTAAAATCCTTTGAAATCATTGATATTTTTTAAAATCCCTTGAAATGTTTTAGAAATTTTTTTATCTCTTAAAATTTTTTCAAATAGGGGAAACCTCCCTACAGTGGATAATGAAAGCTACAGTGGGTAATCATTAATTGAGAGCAAAAATAAAAATAAAAATAAATAATTTTAATTTATCAACACGTATAGTTCCTGAACTATTAATTAAATTGAATTAATTCTTCTACTTAAATTTGTATTCATAATTAATGATTATACCCGCAAAAGTTTGTCGATCTTTCAAATCATAAGAAATTTTTAGAAACCCCTTCAAATTTTTTTAAATATTAAAAATCTTGAAGTCTTTTGAAATTCCCGATTTTTGAGATGGAACATTATTTCAGCCAATCAGCAAAGAAGTTTAAAAATATGTTTTAAAACAAAGTAAACGAATAGTTGCATTATCCGGAAATTTTGAGAAAATAGTAGCATTAGCGCATTTTTTTCAAACTAGTAACAAAATAAATGCATCGATAAAAAAAGTGTCAAAAGTTGCCAAAGTGGCGTGAGTCCGAGCCCTGGAATTTTCTAGTTGAGTTGCATACACTCAAAAGTCACTAAAAATAAAAAAGCCTTCCTACCAGACATAAAATAACTAAAATTATTATATACAAGAAATAACGAAAAAACTTTGTTACACGCGACCAAGTCAACGAAATTACATTAAATACAATAAGATAATTAAATAATTGAGAAGAACAAGGTTATTCTACGAAAAACAGAATTATCAACGATTCCTTCACATCTAGGTATTGGAATGAAAAAATTTAAATTATGGAAGCAATCTTACAGCCTATTACATAAAATAATAAAATAGTTGATGAATTTTCGAGAATAAGATATCAATAAAAGCGGCCCACGTGAGCCAGAAAACTTAAATACTATTTATTCTTAACACTAATCGTTCATGGAACATACAATGTTTAATATATCATAGATATATGGGACCAAAATCACCGATCCCAATCGCATAATCAAGCCCTGAC
Organism: Andricus quercusramuli; assembly: GCA_932178445.1. NCBI lineage: Eukaryota > Metazoa > Arthropoda > Insecta > Hymenoptera > Cynipidae > Andricus > Andricus quercusramuli. The sequence goes on from CAKNXH010081602.1 coordinate 15,669, forward strand.
ACATTCACTTTTCCAAAATCATTTCCTTTTAAAATAAAAATTTTAATTTCAAAACCCTCAGGCATCCGAGAATCGATTCCAGATCGATATCTCTGATAAAATCGAGTCCTGAGAATTCTGCATGGAGGCGAGCGTGAAAGGAGATTCTCCACAAGACGCTGACTTCTTAGGTCAAAGGAATACATTTCAATAGAAATTTTGCAACTTAGTTACATAAAATCTAAAAATAAGTAAATGTGATGAAAACCATAAATTATTACGAAAGGACAAATTTAATTGAAAATGTAATAAAAATCTGAGATATGAGCAACGAGATAATCAAGATATTATCTTGCGTCAGAAATTATAGGTGAGCATTGTTTACTACTCTGCAACAAAGTCACGCATTTTTATTAAATTTTAATGTCGAGAAAACAATAAAGATTATATTACCTCTTCGAGTATGACCGTTTATTTTAATTTCTTCCTTTACAGATCTCTAGATCTTTGCTCGATAAATTTGAGGCGGGTCTGCAAGGTTTAAATCATTTCTCTAAGGTTTTTTAAATATTATTAATTTTTGTGTCAGGGATTCAAAAAGAAAGATTTTGGAAAAGTATCAGAGGCGATCAAGCAGCAGCGAAATGTTCCGCGCGCTAAGATCGCTGAAATTGTAGCCTGTGGGGCTTGCGAAAGGGACCAGCAAGCAAACGTGAAAAGAGACTCCATCCTTTTCATCACTCAGAAAAAAGATTCATTGAGTCAAAGAAAAATATTCACTGGCTCTCAGTCAAAGAAAAGTTTCTTTCTTCCAGTGAAAATTTGTGTTTCTTTAATTCAAGACGAATATTTTTCTGAGTGATGTGTTAACCTCAGCAGCTGATTGATATTAAATAAAAAAACATTAGCGGGACGTACCTCCCGCTCTGATCTCGCCAAAAGGGCTCAGCATACCGTCACAGAGCTCTCGCGCGTTATTACGACTTACCCTAAGTTGAGAAAGAGCCAAGGCTGTGCTTTGAGCTAAGCAACCTGGAAACGCAATCGAATCGATCGAGAGTATCGATAAGGAATGAGTAACGAGATATTTTTTTAAAATTAATTAAGCGCCCAAACCGGGCATACACGTTGGTACCCGACCGTCGCTTGACATTATTCTTCAGAATAATGCAAACTCGGCGGATTCTTTTTGGCGACCTCCGTATCAGAAACACCTTTATCGAAATTACAGATTCACACAACATATACAAAGATTCAAACACACTATCATTATACACTATCACACACAGAGACTCACAATCATTTTGTTTACCAAGAAACAAATTTGTTTGCTCCAACAAAATTACTTGCTTCAACAAAATTATTGATTGATTCAAACAAACAAATTTCTTGGTCTTTGCACTTGGATCTTTCCGCGATGCGGAAAGACTCGGAAGTTTCAGCCGTTTCATTCAATTCTCGATCTGGATTCGACATCGCAATCAGATTCTGCATCGAGTTCTTGATCTGAGCCACTTAAAGTGGATTTAGATCGACTCAAGATCGAGAAGCAGAATTAAGAGGAGAGCTTCCTTTGGATATACGTGGGAACTCGATTTTTGTTAAACCAGCAGGATTAGAATCAGAATTAGGAAGTAATTTTTTCCTGCACCTGATGAGACTTTTCCTGGGTTTTACAATAACGAAGATGAAACTCGATGATCGTGATGTTGGGACGTCGAGTTCTGAAATCCGCGTCTCTTTTAGAGACAATAGGGATGACAGAACTGGTAGACTAACCTCTGACTGCGTTCTGTCTTCTTCATGATACCTTTTTTGTAGTATTGTCGAATGCTGCGGCTCAGTTTGTCGTAGTTCATCGCGGGTCGGTTTTTTCTTTTGCCCCAGAGTCTAGCTACTCGGACTGAGTCTTCGATTTTGAAGACACCCTTGCTGCGGTCCAACCAACGGATGCAGGATCCATGAACGCCGGGACTTTGGAGAAGTTCTTTCAGGAACTGCCAAAGGTGGATGTGGGAACCTCCATTTCGCATTTTCCCACCAGACGCTGCCTGAGTGGATACGGATTCATCGTCTTCATCTGAAATCAGAAAAAAAAATTCATAAGTGGGCGTGTGTTGTGGGCGGTTTTAGTGAAATTCATCAGTAGGCGTATTGGGGGGCGTTTCTTGTGAGTTCTATATGAAATATGGAATATGAATTCAGAAAGTAGAATTTGTTATAAGGCGTGGCTTGGGGCGTGCTGTAGTAGTTTCATAGGGAACATGACTGATGATAATGGGTAACAAGCGTGAATATAGATATAATTCATGAAGAACGGATAGTAAGAATGAATAGTGGATGCTTCTAGCGGAAATTTCATCAGTAGGTCTGGTTGGGGGCATCTCGTAGTAGTTTTATATGAAAGATGACTGAAGGGCGAGTGCAATAAACGTGAATAAAGATACTATTTATTAAACGAGGATAATAGAAGTGAATAGTGGGCGGTGCTGGGAAAATATTCATCAGTAGGCGTGGTTACGGGTGTTCCTAACTAGTTATATATGGAACATAGATGAAAGGCGTAGTTAATGAACTTCCTTTAGATCTTATTCAATAAAGGAGGATGGAAGAAGTGGATAGTGGTCGGCTCTAGTTTAATTTATCTGTAGGCGTGGCTTGGAACGTTCTTTCCAGTACCTTTATGAGAAAATGGTTAATAAGTATATTCAATAAACGTCAATAAGCGTCAATAAACGTCAAGAAACGTCAATAAACGTCGATAAATATATTAGTTAATGAAGGACGATAGTAAAAGTAGACACTGAGCGATGGTAGTGAAATTTATCAACAGGTGTGGTTGGGTGAATAGTAAATAGTGGGCGATGCTGGTGGAATGTTCATCAGTAAGCGCGGTTCGGGGCACTTTGTAGTATTTTTATATAGAGCATGGCTAACGCGCGTGTGTAATAAACGTGAATAAATATATTATTTATTAAACGAGGATAGTCGAAGTGAAAAGTGGGCGGTGCTAGAGGAATATTTATCAGTAGGCGTGGTGAAGGGTGTTTCTCCCTGTGTGTATATGGAACATAGATAAAAGGCGTAGTTAATAACCTTTAATTAGATCTTATATGACAAAGAAGGATGGAAGTGGTGTACAGTGGGCGGTTCTAATTCAGTTTATCGGTAGGCGTGACTCGGGATGTTTCTCACTACCTTTATGAGAAAATGGTTAATACGCATATTCCATTCACCTCGATACATATATTAGTTATTGAACGACGATAGTAAAAGTAGACACTGAGCGATGGTGGTGAAATTTATCAATACATGTGGTTGGATCAGCTCTATAATGGCTGTATAGAGAAAGTGGCTCATGAACGTGGTTAGTAAATGTATACAGATATTATTAATGAAACGAGGATGGCAGAAGTGAGTAGTGGGCGGTGCTAGTGGAATATTTATCAGTAGGCGTGGTTGGGGGCGTTTCGTATTAGTTGTATACGTAACATGGCTACTTGGCGAGGGTAAATATACGTGAATATAGATATTATTTCTTGAACGAGGATAGTAAAAGTTAATAGTTTATTGAACGAGGATAGTAAAAGTGAATAGTGGGCGGTGCTAAATGAATATTTATACGAAGTGTAATTAAAGGCGTTCTTTAGTATCTGTAAAGGTAACGTGCTAACGGGAATATTTAATGAACGTGAATAAATATATTAGTGAATAAACAACGATGGTGGAAGTAAATAGTGGGCGTTCATACTGACATTTATAAGTGGTTGCGGGTAGGGGCGCTTCTTAGTAGCTGTATGTGGAAAGTGGCTGATAGTCGTGGTTAATCAACGTAGATGAAGTTATTAGTGAATAAACGAGGATAAAGGAAGTGTATAGTAGGCGGTGCTAATCGAATTTACTTGTTACTGGGCGTGATAAGTCGTCACTCATGGGAGTGGTCAATCTAAAGTTATAGCAAAAGTGGGCGTGATAAAAGGTCGTTTTGAAAAACGTGACTTTTGACACTACTTGAAGAAGTTAATCAAACAGAAGTTTCCGGAAGTATGAAGTGATACTTTTTATGAATTCCATTCGATAACTTTAAAACTGAAGTAGCATCCAGAAAAAAATTTTAATTTGTTTATACGTTAAGCTACTGAAAGTTGAATTCAAAAGTTGGGTGGATGGTTGTAAGTATACGTTTGGACAAAGTTATATAGTTCAAATAGTTTACCGTCGGAATAATCCATGGAACAGGATCCTTTGACGCTGGCTGGACCGGTGCTTCCTACAGAGGAAGATGTGCTTCCGTTTCCACTTCCCGGCGCCTGAACTACTCCCGCCGGACTCCATGAGGCAGCTAAGGTATTCCTTGGCGATTCCTCCACCGCTGCTTTCCAGATTTCCAACTGAGCGTGTAACACGCTTCCGCACTGTGATCAAACAGAAGATAACTTTCAATAAGCAAGATTTCTTGAAACTTGAGAGCTTAATCTAACTTAGGGGTCATCCACAAATTACGTAAGACTATTTGGCTGGAGGGAGATTTGGTAAAATTCATTTTATTATTTTTTATTATTTATTTGGTAATGATCATCTAAAAAACATTAATTTTAAACAAAAACAAAATAGTTGTATTTTCAGTTGAAATTAAGTAACAAGAAATAAAAATTTTTTCAACATAATAGTTAACTATTCAACCAAAGGAGTAAATTACCAAGGAAATAGTTAAATTTGTATCCAGAGAAATCAATTTCCAATTTAAATCATAAATCTTTAATCGGAAAATTAAATTTTCTAAAAATAGAGCATCCTTCAACCACAAAGATGAATTTATAACAAAATATATGAATTAACAGGCAAGAAGTCAAATTTTCAACTAAAAAACATATTTAAAGAAATGGACTAGTTATATTTCTAGTTAAAAAAATTATTATTTAACAAAACAAAATTATTTGAACATAAAACAGTTACTTTTTTGTTTGAGAAATAAAAAAAGAAACAATTTTCAACAAAATATTTGAATTTTCAACAAAATAAATGAATTTTTCATAAGAATGATGAATCTCCAACCAAAAAAATGTTACATTTTCATTGGAGAAAATTAATTTTCAACCAAGTAACGAAGTTTCAAGAAGATAGTTGACTTTTCAGTCAAAGAAATCAATTTTTAATTAAGATGATGAGAAAAAAAATAATTTTCAAAAAAGTAGGTCAATTCATAACAAAATAAATATATTTTGAATTAAAATGATAGATTTTTGACCAAATTACGTGAGTTTCCAACATAATTTTCAACAAAATAATGAATTTTTAACCAGATAGTTGAATTTAAAAAAAAAAAACAATTTTCAAATTATAATATGAATCTTTCTCCAACCAAATTAATTTTTACCAAAATAGATCAGTTTTCAACAGAAAGATAAATTATCAACCAAGAATATTAAATTTTTACAAAAAGACGAATTTTCAACAAAAAAAAAACATTATTTTTTCACCACATAGTTGACTTTTCAACAGAAAAAATAATTTCAACAATTCAGTTTAATTTTCCTACAGCGAAATGAAGCTTCAAATACAAGGATGAATTTCAAACGAAGCAAATTCATTTTTAACAAAAAAAATCAAGTTTTCAACAATTTAATTCGATGTTCAACTAAAAAAGATTGATTCTTAACCAAGAATGGAATAGTCAAATTTTCAGTTAAAAAAATCAATTTTTAACAAAAAATGTGATTCACGCCCAGAACAAAAAAAGATGAATGCTTGACACAAAATGCAATAATTGAAATTTCAAACAAAAAAATTTGTATTTTAAATTAAAAACAGTTGAATTTTACCAAAAAAGATTAATTCTTCAAAAAATTGATAAATCCTCTACAAACACAGACTCGTTTTTAATAATGAAGCAGGTGTATTTTCAACCAAAAAATCTTAAACTTCTACTAAAAGAGATGGATTTTTAACAAAAACATTAATTTTTAAACAAGAAACATTTTTAAGCCAGCAAAGAAAAATATTTCATCAAAAATGTTGAATTTTAACATAAAAAAAACTAATTTGCGGAAAAAACTATTTAATTTTTAACCCAATAATGTGAATTAAAAAAAAAAGTCAATACAGATCCAAAATAGTTGAATTGTCTACCCAAATAGTTCAATTTTAAATCCAAAAGATGAATTTTGAACAAAAAATATAATAGTGATAAGAAATTTCGCATATAAACTAAAAAAAATTACAATAATATTTCAAAAATTATTTAATATTTGGATATAAAAATTAAAAGTAAAATCCTTTACTTTTGGTTAAAAATCAAAATATTCCAGTTTTGGTGAAAACTTTTTTCTTCCTTTTTATCACAAAAGATTTTTGTAAAAAGGAATATTTTATATTTTGTTAATTTGTAGATACATTCGAATATTCTGGATTGTTTTCTTTTTCTATTTGGAAACTTTTAATAATCCAAATGGATTGGTATAGAATCACCTACAAAAAAAATTGATTTTTTTAGTTGAAAATCCGTCTTTTAAATTTAAAATTCATCTTGTAGTGGAAAAATTCATTCACTTGATTAAAAATTCAGCTATTTTTTTGGGAATTATTTTTTTCTCAAATTAGTCGAGAGCTTTGCATGGTGACTTTGTGAATCTCTTCGCCTGGGGTGATTGCTGATGAGATTGATCAGCGATCTGGGTCGTAGCAGTGTTGTGGAACAAACGTGTTGTTTAAATAAGCAAAACGGGAATTCGAGAATAATTTAAAAATTCAACTATTAGGTTCAAAATTCGTGTATTTTTGTTTTGTTTGTTCACAAATTTATTTTTTTTATTGCAGATTTATAATTATTGTGGGAAATTCAATTCTTTGGTTGGAAATTTAGCTATGTCATTGGAAATTAATTTTATTTCAATTAGTGGAGAGCTTTACATAGTGACTTTTCAAAGCTCTTCGCCTGCGGTGATTGCTAGAGAGATTGATCAGCGATCTGGGTCGTAAGTAACTGTCCACTTTTTGGATAAAAAATATTATTTTAGAAATATAATATATTGAAAATTCGTGTATTTTGTTGAGAATGGACTTTTTCTTTAAGAATTAATTTTTTTTATTTGAAATTATTCAAGAGAGAATTTCTGATGAAATCTTGGCGCTCGATTTGATTCATAAAACGCGAGGAATTTGGCAAAACTGCGTTTCAAGTTACAAGGTAAGAAAGGAGCACTCTTGCGTTAGACTAGTGGTCGGCGAAAAGACACGTAAGCGATAGAATTCCCGGTCGTGCCTCGACTCACGAAGAGAAAGCAGCTCTGGTGACCCACTTTTCGTGTGGGACTTGTCGGGACCAATGGAAGAGGCTGGGTCCGCGGAACGAGCCAATCAGCGCCTTCCATCGTCCAGCTGCACGTCATCCTCCAGGGGGGATCAAGAAACGCTCCTACAAAGCAGTTATGCGACTTTGCTCGCGCCTCAATCATATCAATGACGTGCGTGCCTTTGGCTTTGACGACCGCCAATCAAAAAATTTAACATCCTATAAAAACCCTTCCGAGAAAGAAGAAATTGTAGGGACTTTTTACAGCTGGAGGAACCATCGTAAATTATTTTATTATTTTTCCTCTCAAATGAGGGGGAATAGGGTGAAATATGAGGAAATGAGGAAATAAATTCTTCTTCAGAAAATTGATGTAGATACCATATTGAATTCTGTAGGAAATGATTCAAATTCCTGAGATTTCAAATCGAAATATATTACATTTCCAAACAAATATTTGATTTTTTCAGCAAAAGAAGATTTTCCACCAAAAACGATGAAAAAAAAAGGTTTAGGTTTTCAGCAAAGAAAAAAAAAATACTTTTCAGAAGACAGTTACATTTTTGTCACAAGAGTTCATTTTAAATCAAGAAAGATGACTTTTTTTTATCAAAGATCAATTTTCAACAAAATAGTAGAATCTTCAACCAGAAAAGATTTTTTACCAGCAGAGATAAATTTGAAACCCAAACAAGTGAATTTTCAACAAAGAAGTTTATTTTCGATAAAAAAAAAAGAATTTACATAAAAACGTGACTTTTCAACAAAATAGGTGAATTTAAAAAAAAAAATAGTTTTCAATAGAAAAAAATTAATTTACAACCAAAAAAGACTTTTCTACCACAAAATATGAATTTTCAGTCCGAAAGATTGAACTTTCATAAAAATAGTTTAATCTTCAACCAAAAAAGATTTTCTACCAAATCAAAAGAATTTTCTACAAAAGAGTTCAGTTTTCAAGCCAAAAAAAAGATTTTTTCAGAAGACAGCTTCATTCTCAACAAAAAGGTTGATTTACAGCCAAGAAAGATTAATTTAAAATAAAAATACTTTAAAAGACCCAAAAGTACAAATGTTCCAAAAATAGTTGAATTTTCAACCAAAAAATATTACTGCCCAACAAAATAGTTGAATCTTCAACCAAAAAAGATTTTTTACCAAAAGAGATAAATTTGAAACCCAAAGAAGTAATTTTCAACAAAGAAGTTTATTTTCGACAAAAAACAAAGAATTTATATAAAAAAGGGACTTTTCTACCACAAAATATGAATTTTCAATCCAAAAGATTGAACTTTCAACAAAATAAATCAATCTTCAACCAAAAATTATTTGTTACCAAAAAAAAAGAATTTCCAATAAAAGAGTTAAGTTTTTAAGATGAAAAGTAAATTTTTTAAAAGAGAGTTAAATTTTTAACCGAGAAAGATAAATTCACAATTAAAAAAGATGAATTATCTACCATTAAAGATTAATTTTTCATACAAAAGGATAATTTTTCAAACAATTGAATTTTCGACCAAAAAAATTTCTTTTCAACATAAAAGGGGAATTTTTAACAACATAGTTGAATTTTCTGCTGGAGAGATTCATTTTCTACAAAAGTAGATTTTACAAAATACATGCATTTTCAATTGAAAATATAAATCTTCCATCAAAAATTGAATAGTTGAATTTACAGATTCAAGAATAATTTTCAACAAATGGTTTGACTTTCAACCAACGAGATGAATTTTCAACAAAAAAATGCATTTTCTTAAAAAAAACAACAAATTTTCAACGAAATAGTTGAATTTTCAACCAAGTGAACCCTTGACTGAAAACAATATTTTTTTAGAAAGTAGTTAAACTTTTAAGCAAACAGTCGAATTTTAAAATAAAAATTGATTTTTTCGACCAAATAGTTCAATTTTTAAACAAGAAGATGAATCTTTAAACCCAAAAAATAAATTGTTAACAAAGTAGTTTCACTGAATATTCAACCAAGAAAAAGTAAAATTCTTTAAAAAAAGACAAATTAATTTTCACTAAACAGTTGCACTTTTAATTAAAACGATCACATTTCGATCAAGAAGATTTATTTTCTACCAACAAAGACGAATTGTTAACAAAATGAAAGAATTTTTATCCAAATAGTTGAACTTTGAACAAACAAAAAATGAATTTTCAACCCAAAGGATGAATCCTAAACCAAAAAAATTAATTCTCAATGAGGTATTTCAATTTTCACACAAGTATTTACATTTTCAAACAAAAAATATGAATTCTCAACAAAAAATGTGATAATTGGTATTTCAACCAAATACAAATTTTGTATTTAAAAAAAAAATAATTATTCACTGAAAATCACGGATTTTGAACCAAATAGTAAAATTTTATACCAAAAAAGGGGTCTTCAATTAAAAAAATTAATAGAAAAATAAAAAAATGAAATTGTTTATATCTTAACCAAACAAACTTTTAAATAAAAGAGACGAAGTTTCAACAACATAGTTCAATCAACCAAAACAAATGAATTTTCAATTAAAAGTTTTCATTTCTAGCCGGAAAAGATTAATTTTCTACCAAAAAAGCTCAATTTTCAATAAAAAGATACCAGATTCCAAGAAAACAGCAGAAAATTCAAGCAGAAAATATGACTTATTATACTAATTGTTGAATATTTAACTTAATAATCAAATTTTTTACAGAAAAATATAAATTCGGGACCAGCAATATAATAGTTGATTTCTCAATCAAAAAGAATTAACTATCAACCAAAATTATTTGGATTCTCTTATTTTATTCTATTATTCAAGTTCGAATTTAAGCAGAAAAAAGAGAAAAAAGGGAAGTTCCTTAAAAAAGGGGGGGGGGGGGGGTGAAGTCTGCAGTGAAGTTAGTTCTCAGAAAAAAATGAGACTAGAATTGTCCAGATAGGGGAAATCTGTATGATACAGTTCCAGATGTTGAAGGTGAGTGATGCAAGATTCCCGAAGATGCACCACTTTCTGCGCAAGACAGTCACGGCAGTGGTTCATGTTTTTTTTCATTATTCCGAGAATTGTCTCAAACGCTCTCATAAATATCATACGAAATTTTAAGATATTTTTATCTCATCCTGAAGTCTTAGATAGCCAAATAAAGTTCCGAAAATTAATTTTCACCGCGTAAAAATCACTTCTATAGTGAAAACGAAACTGAAATTGTTCAGATAGAGGAAATCTGTATGACAGGGATGCAGATATTGGAGGTAAGTGATGCATGATTCGCGAAATTTTTAGATATCCGTAGCCTATCCTAAAGCCTCAGACAGCCAAATAAAGTTCCGGCAACTAACTTTCATCCTGTAAAAATCACTGCTGGAGTGAAAACGAAACTGAAATTGTTCAGATAGAGGAAACCTGTATGACAAGGATCCAGATGTTGGAGGTGAGTGATGCATGATTCGCAAAATTTTTAGATATTCGTAGCCTATCCTAAAAAAAATCACTGCTGTAGTAAAAAAAATGAAAAGGTTATCTTAGTATTTTTGAAAAAAAATTGAAAATGGGCCTGTAATTGTTCAGATGGAGGAAATATGTATAATAAAGTTGCAGATGTTGAGTGTTGTTTTGCAATACAAGATTCCCGATGACACATCACTTTGCGCACAGGCGCGCACGGCAGCCGCGGTCCACGTGATTCAGGACTCGTGCATGCATCGGTGCATCGATCTTGCGAAACCCGATGGAAATGCCTTCGAGATATCGAGTTCACGTCGTCCTGGTGCTCGTTTAGCATTTACACCAGATGAAATATCAGACCAATCGTGAGGCTTAGTCGGACAGAGCCAAAGCTAGATTGCTATTGCTGCTTGATATATTTATTACGTCTCGGAAAACTAGCGTCTTAGCTCACACTTGCACCTTTGGAAAACTATTAACAAAATGATCTATCCATTAGAAAAAGGAATGATGAGTTACCACACTTTTTCAGCTTCTTCTTTAGAAAAGACAAAAACTCGGAAGGGCCGCAGTGCGCGAGTACTCAGTCAAGTCTATTGCGCAATATTATGCATTACAATTGGTAAAGGGTTCAGAGGCCCTAACTGTTTACACTGTATTCAAATTTCAGAAGTAAATTGCAAATGCAAATTTCCTTTCCCAATTCATAAAATTGAATTGGAAAGGGAATTTTTGTGTTTAATCCATTTCTCACTATACGAATCGGGTCATTAGAGATTTTTGGAATTATTATTGAGTTGAACCGGGACACATTCTGTAATTTCAACATTTTTCTTGAGATAAAATAGAAGGAAGTTTGTATTTTCAATTTTTATTTGAATCGGAAGAGGGATATTCTGTGCTTTTAAAATTTTTATCAAATTGGAAGGGAGTAAATCTTGGTTCTTAATTTTTTTTCTCAGATAGAGAAGGAAAATTTGTATTCTTAACATTTGAATTTGGTTGAAAGGGGAAAATTTGTTTACTCAATTTTTTTCTGAAGTTTTGAGTTTAAATTGTTTAATTCACATAGTTTTAATGTTAATTTTTTAATGATCTTTAATCCATCCTGGATTATTTTTGTGTGGAAAGCATACCCTATATTTTGACTGTTACTTATTTTTAATTTTTTTTTTGTTTAAAACCGGAAATTCTATTATTTCTGATATTTTTATTGAGTTCGAAGGAATAATTTTTTTTTAAATTGAAGAAGGAAGTTTTTTTTTCGAAACATACTTTTTTCTTTCTCGAATTCTGTTCCGCGTTTAACTGTTTCGCAACTTTTTACATAATCGCTTAGTTTCTTGCTTAAAAAATCTCGCTCAATTTCACAAAGACTTAAGATTGAATGACGCACAGCGGAAATATGAATCGGAATTTCTTTTTATCTTTTTTCACTTGACATTTAAAGAACTCTAATTTCAGGTAAGAACCTGTCTTAAGTACCCGGTATCCATATGTAATATTTATATACCTACGCACATCAAAAGTTACGGAGAAAGACGTCAGAGCCTGAGGATTACCCAGAAATTCACTTTCACCTTTCTTGCCCCGCCACAAATTTCTCAAGTTTCGTTCGTAATTTTATAGGTGTTCAAACCGTAATTTCAATTTGATGATTCAGCGTCCTTGATTCACAACATCAAAAAAAAAAAAAATTTCTAATGACGTAAAAAAAAATTTTTCGCATTTTCTGTAAAGGTTATTCCATTTTGTCGGTTACGGTCTTTTTTTTTAATTTCTGACACTTAACTACACTGCCGTCCTACGGAAGAAGACAGTGAATGCAAAAAATCAAGAAGTGAGTTTTTTATTGTTGATATTGTTTAAATTAAAACTTCCCATTTCCGGTCAGGTGCTTTTCCATTAAGCTACTAGAGAGATCGATCTCTCTAGTAGCTTAATCCGGTGCTTCGCCATTAAGCTAATAGAGAGATCGATATCCCTAGCAGCTTAATCAGGTGCTTTCCTATTAAGCTACTAGAGTGATCGATCTCTCTAATAGCCTAATCAAGTGTTTTCCTATTAAGCTACTAGAGAGATCGATCTCCCTA
>CAKNXH010081603.1:0-28240 GCA_932178445.1 Andricus quercusramuli
AATATTATATTTCTTACTAAAAATTAATCGTTTGTATTAGAAAATTCTAATATTTGGTTGAAAATTCATTTTTTAGTAGAAAATTTTTTTTTCTTCTAAATTCAACTATTTATGCGAAAGTTCAAAAAAATTTGTTAAAAATTTATTTTATTAGTTGAAGATTCATCTATTTGGTTAAAAATCCAACTATGTTATCAAAAATGTGTTTTTTCTTGGTTCAAAATCCGTTTTTTAAACTAAAACTTGAACCCTTCCATTTTTGGTTAATATTTGATCATTTAAAGTTATAAATTCGACTATTTGGTTGAAAATTCATATTTCATGGTTAAAAATTTGATTATTAAAATTTTCCTTGAATTCAATAGTTTTGTAGAAAATATCTTTTTTTTTTTGCTTGAGAATGTAAATTGTTTTTCTGAAAAATTTTCATTTTATGTTGAAAATTCAACTGTTTGCTTAAAAATCAAGCTTTGTTGTATTCAACTATTTTGTCGAAAATTCATATTTTGCGTTGAAACCATCTGTTTTTTATTATAAACTAAATTTTTTATCCAAATATAAACTATTACATTTCTTTTTGAGAATTAATCTCCTTTGGGTAAAGTCAACCATTCTTTAAGTAAAATCAAATTTATTTTGTTAAAGTACTGTTATATTTTTTGTTATGAATTAATCGTTTTTATTAGGAATTTCTATAATTTAGTTAAAAAATGTTGAAAATTTGTCTTTTTAGTGAAAAATTGATCTTCTTGATTAAAAATTAAATTATTTGTTTAAAAATTGGACTAACTTGTTGAAAATTCATTTTAATAATTGAAGATTCATCTGTTTGGTTGAAAATTCAACTATTTTGTCTAAAATTCGTTTTTTTGTTGTTGAAAATCAAATTCGAGTTTTTGTTTGGAAATTCATATTTTCTGGTTGATTATTAAACTGTCTTGTAGAAAATGTCTCTTTTTTGCTTAAAAATTCAATTGTTTTAATAGAATTTTTTTTTAAGTCTTCAACTGTTTTTTTTCAACTGTTTGGTTAAAACTCAAGCTTTATTGGAATTAACTATTTTGTGGAAAATTTGTATTTTTTGTGGAAATTTACTGTTTTTCATTTGGAATAAAATTTCGTTGTGGAAGTATAAACTATTAAATTTTCTGTTGCGCGAATTAATCTCGTTTGGGTAAAGTCTACTATTTTTTAAATTATATAATTTTTTTTTTGGTTATAATACTGTTATGTTTTCTGTTGTGAATCGATATTTTTTATTAGGAAATTCAACAACTTTTAACCAAATTGTTGAAATTTTTTTTTAACTTCTTGATTGTCCAAATTTTTCCAAATTCCAAATTTTCCACATCCTAATTTTTTTCATGAATCGCATAAAAAAGTTATTACCAGTCAATTTGACTGGAACTATTTTCTCTAGTAGCTTACTGGTAGAGCATCTGACCAGCAATCAGTTGACCTAGCTTTCGGGATCTCTAGTAGCTTAATGATGAAACACCTGACCGGTAATCAGTTGACCTTGCGTTTAAATTCTCTAGTAGCTTAGTGGTGGAGCACTAGACTGGCAATCAATTGCCCTGGTGTTTGAATTCTCTAGTATCTTAGTGCTAAAGCACCTGACCGGCAATCAGTTGACCTGGCGTTGGAATTATCTAGTAGCTTAGTGGTAGAGCACCTGACCAGCAATCAGTTGACCTAGCTTTCGAGTTCTCTAGTAGCTTAGCGGTAAAACACCTGACCGGTAATCAGTTGATATTGCGTTCAAATTCTCTAGTAGCTTAGTGTGAGAGCACTAGTCCGGCAATCAATTGACCTGGTGTTCGAATTCTCTAGTATCTTAGTGCTGAAGCACCTGATCGGCAATCAGTTGACCTGGCGTTCGAATTATCTAGTAGCTTAGTGGTAGAGCACCTGAGCAGCAATCAGTTGACCTAGCTTTCGAGTTCTCTAGTAGCTTAACGGTGAAACACCTGACCGGTAATCGGTTGACCTTGCGGTCAAATTCTCAAGTAGCTTAGTGGTAGAGCACTAGACCGGCAATCAATTGACCTGGTTTTCTAATTCTCTAGTATCTTAGTGCTAAAGCACCTGACCAGCAATCAGTTTACCTGGCGTTCGAATTATCTAGTAGCTTAGTGGTAGAGCACCTGACCAGCAATCAGTTGAACTAGCGTTCGAGATCTCTAGTAGCTTAATGGTCAAACACCTGAAAGGCAATAATTTGACCTTGCGTTCAAATTCTCTAGTAGCTTAGTTATAAAGCACCTGACCGTCAATCAGTTGACCTAGCGTTCGAATTATCTAGTAGCTTAGTGGTAGAACACCCGACCGGCAATCAGCTGACCTGGCGTTCGAATCCCAGCGAGCGAAAGGAGAAGATCTTTTTTTCTGAATAAATTTAATTGAAAACAGTTATTGCAATACAATAATCGATTCGATTACACGTGCACTTGTTCACCTCAGGTCCTATTTTAATGAGAATATCAGTATAAGCACGTTTCTCTACCTATAAATCCGATATGCTATTACGCTAATGTATTTTTTTTGCAAATAAGGCCGTTTAGCACTATTCAGTCGAAATAGATTACGTTTATCGAATGATTCATCAGCACCAATCTAGAAGGAATGATTCAGAGACTTTCACTCGAGGACCTTGCTGATTACTTTCGCCGTTCCAGTTGGTCGAAAGTACGTCAGAAGGTGCAACCATGCTTAGAAAACTAATGCAATTTAAATAATTATTCTTCAGCTCATATTTCTCAATGATTTCTCCTCCATTAACTGTGCAGAAATCTTGATGTGGACCTAGTAAGGTTCTGACCAGTTTGCCCTGCTTCTGATGTGGCCCTGGTCGGGTAAATTACATGGGTCACGCGTGGATTGTAACGTTTTTTCAGATGAAAAGATAAAAAAAGTTCTCCCTACTTGTGGAAAACTGTTCAGGCCCTTCCCAGTTTTTCCAGGAATGGCCTACTTCAAAACAATTATATTGATTGAACAGAATAAAAATTAATTTTTAATGAAAAAGTAATGAAAGTTATAGTTCCATGCTTCTGATTTTCCGAACTGATTGATCAATTATTTTTTTTAAATGTTTGTTACAGAAAGAATAAATTTTAATTTGTTTGAATTAAGTACAGGAATTGATTATTTAATTGAAGGCCATTTGATTGAATATTGACTATAATTTTTATGATAAAAGATTATTTATGTTTCAGATAACTACATTCCAATTGTATGATTTTTGTAAATTTTTTGATGTTGTGAAATAAGTATCTGAATTCTGCTTTCCATATTATATGTACAGTTCTTACTTTTCTCTGGAATTAGTTTAAAAGGTTATTGTTAATTCAAAATTTCAGAGGAATATCCATTAAAAATTATTCGAATGTTTTATTGAAATAACTGTTTATTGCTTTTTACGTTGTGAAATGATTAATTAATATATATATATATATATATATATTTTTTTTAATTTCTCTGGAATCAGTTTTAAAAGTCCCTAATAAATTGAATGTATAGAAATCCAATTTCGAATGAAGAAAATATATTTTGAATGTTTCAATGAGAACAATTGTTCAATGCCTTTTTTGTGAACTAATTAATTATGTATTAACTGATTCTATCTTATAAATAAATTAAATTTTTAGGAATTACATAAAGACTGAATTTGAATTGTTTTCTATTAAGTGACATAGATAAATTGATGATAAGAATGTATTTTTCCTTTAAAATATCTCCATTATAATTATATAATTTTTCAAATGTTTGTGATGTTATGAAGTGAGTATCCGAATTCAATTTTCAAAATTATATGTAGATATATTTCAATTTTTCCTGGTATTACTTGGAAAGGTTCTTAATAATTGAAATTTGCAGATAAATATTAGATACAAGTTATTCTGATATTTCAATTAAAATAATTATTATTAATTGCTCTCTATGTTCTGAACTCATTAATTAAATATTATCTGTTTCTGTTGGAACTTAAATTTTCCGGAATTTGAATGTTTCAATGAAAGTAATTTGTTCATACTTTTTGTTTTGTGAACTGTTTAATTAATTATTAGTTGATTTATTTTAACCACAATTTTCAATTACGTGAAGATTGAATTTAAATTGCTTTCAATTAAGAAACATAAATTGACCATTTACTTTCAGGTTATGTAATTGAATACTGGATATAGTTTGCATGATAACAGTTTTTTTAGATTTCAAATACCACTAATTACATTATTTTTGGAATGATTTTGATGTTGTGAAACGAGTGTCTGCATTCAATTCTGAATATTATATGTGAATATGTTTGAATTAAAATTATTGTTGAATGCTTATTATGTTATAAACAGATTAATTAATTATAAGCTGATTATTTTTTTCAACAATTTTAAATGCTTTTGATTAGGTTACATGAACTGATTATTTACTTCAAGGTTATGTAATTGAATGTTGACTATAATTTGTATTTTGAAAGTTTGTTAATGTTTAAAATACCTCTATTCCAATTATATATATTTTTTCATTTTGGGATGTTGTGAAAAGAGTATCTGAATTTTCATTTCGAAATTATGTGCGCATATATTTTAATTTTCTCTGGAATAGTGCAAAGGGTTATTAGTAATTCAAATTTTCAAAAAAATATGAAGTAAAAATTATTTCAATAATTCAATGAAAATAACAGAAAAGTTAACTTTTCAACAAAAAAAGGATACTTTTCAATAAAATTGTTTAATTTTCAACAAATAAGATTAATTTTCAACGAAACAGTTTAATTTTCCATTAAAACTATGAATTTTTAACCAAGATTAATTTCCTACTTAAAAAATATAAATTTTCAACCAAATAGTTCAATTTTCAGCTAAAATATAATATTATAGATTTTAAATAAAAAAATTAATTCTAAATAACATTCTTTTAAAAAATAGATACATTTTCAAACAAGGAGATTAACTTTCTGCTAAAATCATGCATTTCCAGGAAAAAATGAATTTTTAATAAAGTAGTTAAACTTTCAACCATGTATGTGTTAAATGTGGCAACCAAAAAGTTTAATTTTCTATCGAAAAGACAAATTTTTCAGATGAATTTTCAACCAAATAGTTGAATTTTCAAGAAAATGAATTTCAAACACAATGTTTAAGATCACAGCATTTTTCCACCAGAAAACAGAATTTTTAGCAAAGTAGTTTAATTTAACTAAGTATTTGAATTTTCAAATAAAAAAGATACATTTTCACAAAAAATGGAATCGTTGAGTTATTTATTTAAAAAATTGATTTTCAACAAAAAACAAATTTTGAAATATATAGTTGCATTTTCAACCACAGTAGTTGATTTTTGAATTTAAAGACGAATTTTCGAACAAAAAATTACTTCTTGACAACAATTTTGAAATTTCTAGAAAGAATATTAATTTGTCACCAAATAGTGAAAATATTCTACCAAAATCATAAGGTTAAAAAAGTAGGATTGATTCTTCACAGAAAGAGACAACAATAAAAAAACACGAATATTTTAATAAATAATATCAATTTTTAGTTAACAAAATTCATTTTCAACAACAAAAAACGACAAATTTTCAACAAAATGATTAGAAATTATTTGGATTACCTATTTACATTATTCTGGATTACACCGGTTACTCTGGATTACAAGTTAATTACTTGGATTACAAGAATTACTTTGTATGAATAGTGGACTACCCTAGATTTTATCACGTTGGATCACATTTAGGGTGCTTGGATTACCTGAATTACTTCGAACTACCTGGATTACAAGTGGATTACTCTGGATTAATGTTAAAAAATATTTAGATTGCCTATTCAAATTACTCCTAATTAGGCGGATTACTCTGGATTACAAGTTAATTACTTAGATTACTAGAATTACCTCGGATTACAAGTGGATTACTCCAGATTATAGATTGATTACATAAAATCACAACTGGGTTACTTTTATTACTCAATTTAGTTCGGATCACAAGTGTATCATTCTGGATTATAGATTAATTACGTAGGATTACAAGTAGGTTACTTGGATGACCTGAATTACTTCAAATTACATGAATTACAAGTGGATTACACTAGATTACTGTTTTAAATATTTATATTGCCTGATCAAATTACTTCCAATTACTCCGATTACTCTGGATTACAAGTTAATTACTTTGATTACTCGACTTACGATGGATTACGCAGGATTACAAGTAGGTTACTTGGATTACCTGAATTACTTTGATTACTTGAATAACAAATGGATTACTCTAGATTACTGTTAAAAAGTATTTAGATGGTCGAATCAGAGTACCCCGAAGTACTCTGGATTAAAAGTCAATTACTTGGATTACTCGATTTCCTCAGGATTACAAGTGGATTCCTTTAATTTTAGATTGATTACGTAGGATTACAAGTGGGTTACTCTAATTACGTAGGATTACAAGTAGTTTACTTGAATGGCCTTAATTACTTCGGAAGACTTGTGAATTACTCTAGAGTACTGTTAAAAAATATTTGGATTACCTATTAAAATTACTCTGAATCATTCGGATTACTCTAGATCTCAAGTGAATAACTTGGATTACTCGAATTACTTGAGATCACAAGTGGATTACTCTAGACTTATAGGTCAATTATGTAGGATTACAAGTGTTTGCTTGGGTTACATGAATTAATTCGAATTACCTGGATTACAAGTGGATTACTCTAGATTATTGTTGAAAACTATTTGGATTGCCTATTTAAATTACTCCGAATTACGCGGATTACTCTGGGTTACAAGTTAATTAATTGCATTGCTCCATTTACTTATGAATACAAGTGGACTACTCTGTATTGTAGATTTATAACGTAGGATTACTAATAGGTTAATTGAATTACCTGAATTACTTGAAATTACTTGGATTACAAGTGAATTACTCTAAATTACTGTCAATAAGTATTTGAATTGCCTAATCACATTACTTCGAATTACTCGAATTACTCTGGATTGCAAGCTAATTACTCGGATTACTTAAATTACTAAGAAAAACAAGTGGATTAATTTAGATTGTTGATTGACTGCGTAGGATTACAATCAGGTTGCTTTGATTACGTAGGATTTCAAGTAGGTTACTTGCATTACCTGAATTAATTTGCATTACCTGGATCAAATGTGGATTAACCTAGATTACTGCTAAAAACTACTTGGATTACCTATTTAAGTTACTCTGAATCATCTGGATTACTCTGGATTACAACTTAATAGTTTGAATAACTTGAAATACTCGAATTACTTTGAATCAGAAGTAGATTACTCTGAATTTATAGTTCGATTACGTAGGATTACAAGTGATCACTTGGATTACCCAAATTTGTTCGAATTACCTGGGTGACAAGGGAATTACTCTGGATTACTGTTGAGAACTATTTGAATTCGCCTATTTAAATTACTCCGAATTACGCGGATTACTCTGGATTACAAGTTATTTAATTGAATCACTCGATGTAATTCGGATTACAAGTGAAATGCTCAGGATTATAGGTTGATTATGTGGGATTACAATTAGGTTACTTGGATTACCTGAATTACTTCTAATTACTTGGATCAAAAGTCAATTACTCTAGATCACTGTTGAAAACTATTGTGATTGCCCATGTAAATTACTCCGAAATAGGCGGATTACGCTGGATTACAATTCGATCAATTGAATTACTCTGGATTACAAGTTAATTGAGGGATTCCTTGATTTACTCCTGATCACGAGGGGATTACTTTGGATTATAGATTGATTACGTAGGATTACAAATATGTTACTTGGATTATCTGAATTACTTTGGATTACCTTGAGTAAATGTGGATTAAACTGGATTACTGTTGAAAACTACTTGGATTACCTATTTGAGTTACTCTGAATCATCTGGATTACAATTTGATAGTTTGAATCACTTGAATCACTCGAATTACTTCGGAACAGAAGTAGATTACTTTAGATTTATATTTCGATTACGTAGGATGACAACTGGTCACTTGGATTACCCGTTCGAATTACCTGGATGACAAGGGAATTACTCTAGATTACTGTCGAAAACTATTTGGATTGCCTATCTAAATTACTCCGACTTACGCGGATTACACTGGATCAGAAGTTAATTAATTAATTCACTCGATTTACTTCGGATTACACGTGAATTGCTCAGAATTATGGGTTGATTACGTGGGATTACAATTAGGTCACTCGGATTACCTGGATTACTTCAAATTGCTTGCATCACAAGTCAATTACTCTAGATCAATGTTGAAAACAATTTAGATTGCCCATGTCAATTACTGTGAACTACGCGGATTACAAGTTGATCAAGTAAATTACTCTGGATTACAAGTTAATTGAGGGATTAAACGATTTACTCCGAATCACGAGGGGATTATTTTGGATTATAAATTGATTACGTAGGATTACAAGTAGGATACTTGGATCATCTGAATTACTTCAAAGTGCTTGGATTACAAGTGGATTATTCTAGTTTACTGTTGGAAAGTATTTAGATTGCCTAATGAAATTACTCCGAATTACTCAGATTACTTTAGATTGTAGATTGATTACGTAGGATTACAAGTAGGTTACTTTGATTACGTAGGATTACAAGTAGGTTACTTGGATTTCATAGATTACTCTGGATTACCTGGATTAAATGTGGATTTACCTAAATTACTGTTGAAATCTATTTCTATTACCTATTTAAATTACTCAGATACATCCGGATTACTCAAGATTACAAGCTCATAACTTGAATTACTCGAATCACTTCGGATCAGAAGTAGATTACTCTAGATGATAGTTCGATAACGTAGGATTACAAATAGTTACTCGAATTACCTGAATTTATTCGAATTACCTGAATTTATTCGAATTCCCTGGATTACAATTGCATTACTCAAATTCAGAAATTCAGATTACTGTTGAAAACTGTTTAGATTGCCTATTCAAATTACTCTGAATTATGCCTATTACTCTGGATTACAAGTTGAATAATTTAATTTCTCGATTTACCTCGTACTACAAGTGGATTACCCTGGATTATAGATTGATTACGTGGGATTACATGTTGGTTCCTTGGATTACCTAAATTACTTCGAATTATTTGGATTATAAATGAATTGCTCTAAATTAGTCGGATTACTCAAATTAATAAGGAAAACAAGTGGATTACTTCAGATTGTTAATTGATTACGTAGGATTATAAGCAGGTTACTTTTATCAAGTAGGATTACAAGTAGGTTACTTGAATCACGTAGGATTACAAGTAGGTTATTTGGATCACGTAGGATTACAAGTAGGTTACTTGGATTACCTGGATTAAATGTGGATTAACCTAGATTGCTGTTGAAAACTACTTGGATTACCTATTTATGTTACTCTGAATCATCTGGATTACTCTGGATTACAATTTAATAGTTTGCATAACTTGAATGAATTGAATTAATTCGGATCAGAAGTTGATTACTCTAGATTTATAGTTCGATTACCTAGGATTACAAGTTAGTTGAGAGTTTACTAAATTTACTCCGGATCACGAGGGGATTACTTTGGATTATAGATTGATTATGTAGGATTACAAATATGTTACTTGGATTACCTGAATTATTTTGGATTACCTTTATTTAATGTGGATTAACCTAGATTCCTGTTGAAAACTACCTGTATTACCTATTTAAGTTACTCTGAATCTTGCGGATTGCTCTGGATTACAATTTAATAGTTTGAATAACTTGAAATACTCGAATTACTTTGGATCAGAAGTAGGTTACTCTAGCTTTATAGTTCGCTTAAGTAGGATTACAATTGGTCACTAGGATTACCTAAATTTGTGCGAATTACCTGGATGACAAGGGAATTACTCTACATTACTGTTGTAAACTATTTGGATTGCCTATTCAAATTACTCCGAATTATCCGGATTACTCTGGATTGCAAGTTAGTTAATTGAATCGCTCGATTTACTTCGGATTAGAAGTTAAATGCTCAGGATTATAGGTTCATTAAGTGGGATTACAATTAGGTTACTTGGATCACCTGAATTACTTCAAATCTTGAATCACAAGTCAATTACTCTAGATCACTGTTGAAAACTATTTAGATTGCCCATGTAAATTACTCCGAATTATACAGATTATCCTGGATTACAAGTTGATCAATTTAATTACTCTGGATTACAAGTTAATTGAGGGATTACTCGATTTACTCCGGATCGCGAGGGGATTACTTTGGATTATAGACTGATTACATAGGATTACAAGTAGGATACTTGGATCATCTGAATTACTTCAAAGTGCTTGGATTACAAGTGGATTATTCTAGTTTACTGTTGAAAAGTATTTAGATTGCCTAAAGAAATTACTCCGAATTACTCGGATTACTTTAGATTGTAGATTGATTAGGTAGGATTACAAGTATGTTACTTGGATTTCATAGATTACTATGATTTATCTGGATTAAATGTGGATTAACCTAAATTACTCTTGAAAGCTATTTCGATTACCTATTTAAATCACTCTGATACATCCGGATTACTCAAGATTACAAGCTAATGACTTGAATTACTTGAATCACTTCGGATCAGAAGTAGATTACTCTAGATTATAGTTCGATGACGCAGGATTACAAATGGTTACTTGAGTTACCTGAATTTATTCGAATTACCTGGATTACAAGTGAATTACTCTAGATTACATGTAGTTCCCTTGGATTACCTGAATTACTTCAAATTATTTGGATTATGAGTGAATTACTCTAAATTACTCGGATTTCTCAAATTAATAAGAAACACAAGTGGATTACTTGAGATTGTTAATTGATTATGTAGGATTACAAGTAGGTTACTTTGATCACGTAGGATTACAAGTAGGTTACTTTGATCACGTAGGATTACAAGTCGGTTACTTGGATCACGTAGGATTACAAGTAGGTTACTTGGATCACGTTGGATTACAAGTAGGTTACTTGGATTACCTATATTAATTTGGATTACCTGGATTAAATGTGGATTAACCTAGATTGCTGTTGAAAACTACTTGGATTACCTATTTAAGTTACACTGAATCATCTGGATTGCTCTGGATTACAATTTAATAGTTTGAAAAACTCGAATTACTCGAATTAATTCGGATTAGAAGTTGATAACTCTAGATTTATAGTTCGATTACCTAGGATTACAAGTGGTCACTTGGATTACTCAAATTTGTTCGAATTACCTGGATTACAAGTGAATTACTCTAGATTACTGTTGAAAACTACATGAATTGCCTATTTAAATTACTCCGAATTTTGTGGATTACTCTAGATTACAAGTTAATTTATTGAATCTCAGGATTATAGGTTGATTATGTAGTATTACAAGTAGGTGACTTGGATCATCTGAATTACTTCAAAGTGCTTAGATTACAAGTGGATTATTCTAGTTTATTGTGGAAAAGTATTTGGATTTCCTATTCAAATTACTCGATTTACTTCAGATTACAAGTGGATTACTTTAGATTATAGATTGATTACGTAGGATCACAAGTAGGTTACTTTGATTACGTAGTATTATAAGTAGGTTACTTCAATTACGCAGGATTATAAGTAGGTTATTTGGATTATTTGAATTACTTTGGATTACCTAGATTGAATGTGGATTACTCTAGATTATTGTTGAAAACTATTTGGATTACCTATTTAAATTACTCTGAATCATTCGGATTGCTCTGGATTACAAGAGGCTACTTAGATTACTCGAATGGATTCGAATTATCTGGATCACAAGTGGATTACTCTAGGTTACTACAGATCTGACCTGGATCATTTGATATCAGAATTGGATTACTCCGCGTTACAAGTCAATTACTCTAGGTTACAAGTAGATTACTTCGGTTGGAGTGGATCACTGCGGTTACACTGGATTACTCCGGTTACACTGGATTACTAAGATTACATTGAATTACCAGGTGATTCAGAAGATTATCAGAACTGCTTCCCCCACCTGAAAACCAGATTTAAGGCAATCCTCGCCAAAACCCCACAAACTAAAATAATAATATAATTCGTGTCCGGATGTCATCTGATCATTTTTAGCTTGATCAACAAGATGATGTTTCTAAATATTTAACTATACCCCTATTTCAAAGCCTCATTAATTCTCACTCATAATTCAGCATATTATGTTCAAAATAGGAAAACTGGTCAGGGCCTTGTCAGCCCCCTTCTTAAAAATTGACTGCATAGAATAATTTCTGCACTTGTAATCTTACCTGAAAATCAAAAAGGAAGGGAAAATGAAATCAAAAGATGCAATTTTCAGATATGGTTTATCATTATTGTTATTACATTTTTTTTTTTAGCTTTTTTCTTTATATTGCTTTCGGTTAGTGTTCAGTACAGAAGACGAACAATAACAATACCAACGTTATAAAATATATATTTATATTCTCATTAAGACACATATACCAAATGTGTACAATGTGCGATAATATCTCATAAAATCTAAACGGGTAGAAAACAGTATACGATATACAATTATATATATATGCTCCTCGATTTACTAGCCTAATTGGTATACGAACAATATAATCTCCTTTTAATTCTTCCGCACGTGTTCACTTATAACTTATGGGCACTTTATGGTTGCACATTTCTTGCAGAAAATCACTCGAAAAAAATTTAATTTCTTCCGAGTGACCTTCTGCAAACTCACCGGTAGCGAAGTACCTTCGATATATCGAATCTCTGGAATAAATAATTGCGACAGATTGCGACCGATAGTCGCAAACTTTTGCTTAAATACGATAGATTGTTCTTGCTTTGGAAATTACTATACCAAGGTTGCCACAGCCTAATTTACTTCCATAAAGTAAAAGAAAAATCTTAATGAGAAAGTGACTCATTTTTAACCCAAAAATCGACTAAAATTGACTTACAGTTCATTTTTATTAGGGTTGGACGAAAAGTAAAATTACATTGATAAACATTGGAACTGTATGGAAAAGTTGTGTAGGAGGACCTTGAAAAAATGAATTAATTTATAGTGATGTTTCCTAAATCCTTCAGCTCAAGGGAAGGGTTTTTTGAAAACCTTGTTTTCAAAAAATAGTTTTTCAAATCTATAGGAATGACACACTAAATTTTTGTAAACTTGAGATTGTTTATTTCTCCCTCCATTTACCCTTTCTCCCTTCTTATTCTTTCCTATCATTGACCAATCACATTCGCCTCGCCTCGTCTCGCCTCGTCTCGAGTCTTGTCTCGTCTTGAGTCTTGTCTCATATTGAGTCTTGTTTGTTCTCGTCTCGAGTCTCGACTTGCATTGTATCAAGCCTAGGCTCGTGTCGCGTCTTGTCTCGTCTGGCGTCTTGTCTCGTATTGAGTCTTGTCTCGTCTTGAGTCTTATCTCGTCTTGAGTCTTGTTTCTTCTCGTCTCGAGTCTCGACTAGCCTCGTATCAAGTCTTGCCTCGTGTCGCGTCTTTTCTCGTTTCGCGTCCTCTCTCGTTTTGAGTCTCGCCTCGTCTCGTTTTGAGTCTCGTGTGAAAATTACGACAGATAGACACCTGGACAAAACAATAAGCATTTCGGCCCGGCGCTATGAAACCCTAAAAGTGATCTGAGAAGAAAAAGTGATTAAAAGTGACTTAAGTGACTGTGTGGCAACCCTGTCTCATTGCTTTGCATTGCTCTCGGTACCACGAAAATATAAAAAAATGCTTCGATTCGAAACGGTTCGAAATTCAGTAGGAATTTTTTTTTTTTTTTAAGTTGTATATAGAAGTGTTGTGTAGGATCGTTGGTACCGAAACATGCTTTACGATCCCATTATGTAAACGCACTTAAGAAGCTCTTATTAGGCCTGTAAAGCGAGTACATGACCACCTCGTGTACCGGAATCGTGTCGTTTAGAGATTCTTGTGATACAATAAATACGTGCGTACCAATGTCAAATAAATCGGTTTATGTACAAGAGCGTTGGTACACGAGGGGGCGAGGCAAGAAGGGTAGGAAGCAAAACGAAAGTACAAAAAGTACAAAAAATAACCGACAAAACTTACTAATTAAATATCTGATACAGCCTCGGTCGCACGAGGAATCCAATGCAGGACTAATTAATTTCAAGACATTTTTCAATTTGCATTTAACATTTTTTTTTTTAGACTACCATCATTGATAGTAAGGGGCCGTTCATATATTACGTAACGCCTTTTTGGGGGCTGGGCGGGGGGTCGAATTTCAGGCCTCGGACTCATTTGGAAATTCAAAATAGTGTCAATTTTGGCTTAGATTTAAAAAATTTGTCTCCTGAAATTTTTAAATATTAAATAGCAGGGTTCACTACATTGAAATTCCTTGCAATTTTCTGAAATTGAGCGAGATTCTTGGAAAGGCCTGGAAATTCTTTGAAATCAGATGAAATTTTTCGGAATTCTTTTAAAATCCTTTGAAATCATTGATATTTTTTAAAATCCCTTGAAATGTTTTAGAAATTTTTTTATCTCTTAAAATTTTTTCAAATAGGGGAAACCTCCCTACAGTGGATAATGAAAGCTACAGTGGGTAATCATTAATTGAGAGCAAAAATAAAAATAAAAATAAATAATTTTAATTTATCAACACGTATAGTTCCTGAACTATTAATTAAATTGAATTAATTCTTCTACTTAAATTTGTATTCATAATTAATGATTATACCCGCAAAAGTTTGTCGATCTTTCAAATCATAAGAAATTTTTAGAAACCCCTTCAAATTTTTTTAAATATTAAAAATCTTGAAGTCTTTTGAAATTCCCGATTTTTGAGATGGAACATTATTTCAGCCAATCAGCAAAGAAGTTTAAAAATATGTTTTAAAACAAAGTAAACGAATAGTTGCATTATCCGGAAATTTTGAGAAAATAGTAGCATTAGCGCATTTTTTTCAAACTAGTAACAAAATAAATGCATCGATAAAAAAAGTGTCAAAAGTTGCCAAAGTGGCGTGAGTCCGAGCCCTGGAATTTTCTAGTTGAGTTGCATACACTCAAAAGTCACTAAAAATAAAAAAGCCTTCCTACCAGACATAAAATAACTAAAATTATTATATACAAGAAATAACGAAAAAACTTTGTTACACGCGACCAAGTCAACGAAATTACATTAAATACAATAAGATAATTAAATAATTGAGAAGAACAAGGTTATTCTACGAAAAACAGAATTATCAACGATTCCTTCACATCTAGGTATTGGAATGAAAAAATTTAAATTATGGAAGCAATCTTACAGCCTATTACATAAAATAATAAAATAGTTGATGAATTTTCGAGAATAAGATATCAATAAAAGCGGCCCACGTGAGCCAGAAAACTTAAATACTATTTATTCTTAACACTAATCGTTCATGGAACATACAATGTTTAATATATCATAGATATATGGGACCAAAATCACCGATCCCAATCGCATAATCAAGCCCTGACACATTCACTTTTCCAAAATCATTTCCTTTTAAAATAAAAATTTTAATTTCAAAACCCTCAGGCATCCGAGAATCGATTCCAGATCGATATCTCTGATAAAATCGAGTCCTGAGAATTCTGCATGGAGGCGAGCGTGAAAGGAGATTCTCCACAAGACGCTGACTTCTTAGGTCAAAGGAATACATTTCAATAGAAATTTTGCAACTTAGTTACATAAAATCTAAAAATAAGTAAATGTGATGAAAACCATAAATTATTACGAAAGGACAAATTTAATTGAAAATGTAATAAAAATCTGAGATATGAGCAACGAGATAATCAAGATATTATCTTGCGTCAGAAATTATAGGTGAGCATTGTTTACTACTCTGCAACAAAGTCACGCATTTTTATTAAATTTTAATGTCGAGAAAACAATAAAGATTATATTACCTCTTCGAGTATGACCGTTTATTTTAATTTCTTCCTTTACAGATCTCTAGATCTTTGCTCGATAAATTTGAGGCGGGTCTGCAAGGTTTAAATCATTTCTCTAAGGTTTTTTAAATATTATTAATTTTTGTGTCAGGGATTCAAAAAGAAAGATTTTGGAAAAGTATCAGAGGCGATCAAGCAGCAGCGAAATGTTCCGCGCGCTAAGATCGCTGAAATTGTAGCCTGTGGGGCTTGCGAAAGGGACCAGCAAGCAAACGTGAAAAGAGACTCCATCCTTTTCATCACTCAGAAAAAAGATTCATTGAGTCAAAGAAAAATATTCACTGGCTCTCAGTCAAAGAAAAGTTTCTTTCTTCCAGTGAAAATTTGTGTTTCTTTAATTCAAGACGAATATTTTTCTGAGTGATGTGTTAACCTCAGCAGCTGATTGATATTAAATAAAAAAACATTAGCGGGACGTACCTCCCGCTCTGATCTCGCCAAAAGGGCTCAGCATACCGTCACAGAGCTCTCGCGCGTTATTACGACTTACCCTAAGTTGAGAAAGAGCCAAGGCTGTGCTTTGAGCTAAGCAACCTGGAAACGCAATCGAATCGATCGAGAGTATCGATAAGGAATGAGTAACGAGATATTTTTTTAAAATTAATTAAGCGCCCAAACCGGGCATACACGTTGGTACCCGACCGTCGCTTGACATTATTCTTCAGAATAATGCAAACTCGGCGGATTCTTTTTGGCGACCTCCGTATCAGAAACACCTTTATCGAAATTACAGATTCACACAACATATACAAAGATTCAAACACACTATCATTATACACTATCACACACAGAGACTCACAATCATTTTGTTTACCAAGAAACAAATTTGTTTGCTCCAACAAAATTACTTGCTTCAACAAAATTATTGATTGATTCAAACAAACAAATTTCTTGGTCTTTGCACTTGGATCTTTCCGCGATGCGGAAAGACTCGGAAGTTTCAGCCGTTTCATTCAATTCTCGATCTGGATTCGACATCGCAATCAGATTCTGCATCGAGTTCTTGATCTGAGCCACTTAAAGTGGATTTAGATCGACTCAAGATCGAGAAGCAGAATTAAGAGGAGAGCTTCCTTTGGATATACGTGGGAACTCGATTTTTGTTAAACCAGCAGGATTAGAATCAGAATTAGGAAGTAATTTTTTCCTGCACCTGATGAGACTTTTCCTGGGTTTTACAATAACGAAGATGAAACTCGATGATCGTGATGTTGGGACGTCGAGTTCTGAAATCCGCGTCTCTTTTAGAGACAATAGGGATGACAGAACTGGTAGACTAACCTCTGACTGCGTTCTGTCTTCTTCATGATACCTTTTTTGTAGTATTGTCGAATGCTGCGGCTCAGTTTGTCGTAGTTCATCGCGGGTCGGTTTTTTCTTTTGCCCCAGAGTCTAGCTACTCGGACTGAGTCTTCGATTTTGAAGACACCCTTGCTGCGGTCCAACCAACGGATGCAGGATCCATGAACGCCGGGACTTTGGAGAAGTTCTTTCAGGAACTGCCAAAGGTGGATGTGGGAACCTCCATTTCGCATTTTCCCACCAGACGCTGCCTGAGTGGATACGGATTCATCGTCTTCATCTGAAATCAGAAAAAAAAATTCATAAGTGGGCGTGTGTTGTGGGCGGTTTTAGTGAAATTCATCAGTAGGCGTATTGGGGGGCGTTTCTTGTGAGTTCTATATGAAATATGGAATATGAATTCAGAAAGTAGAATTTGTTATAAGGCGTGGCTTGGGGCGTGCTGTAGTAGTTTCATAGGGAACATGACTGATGATAATGGGTAACAAGCGTGAATATAGATATAATTCATGAAGAACGGATAGTAAGAATGAATAGTGGATGCTTCTAGCGGAAATTTCATCAGTAGGTCTGGTTGGGGGCATCTCGTAGTAGTTTTATATGAAAGATGACTGAAGGGCGAGTGCAATAAACGTGAATAAAGATACTATTTATTAAACGAGGATAATAGAAGTGAATAGTGGGCGGTGCTGGGAAAATATTCATCAGTAGGCGTGGTTACGGGTGTTCCTAACTAGTTATATATGGAACATAGATGAAAGGCGTAGTTAATGAACTTCCTTTAGATCTTATTCAATAAAGGAGGATGGAAGAAGTGGATAGTGGTCGGCTCTAGTTTAATTTATCTGTAGGCGTGGCTTGGAACGTTCTTTCCAGTACCTTTATGAGAAAATGGTTAATAAGTATATTCAATAAACGTCAATAAGCGTCAATAAACGTCAAGAAACGTCAATAAACGTCGATAAATATATTAGTTAATGAAGGACGATAGTAAAAGTAGACACTGAGCGATGGTAGTGAAATTTATCAACAGGTGTGGTTGGGTGAATAGTAAATAGTGGGCGATGCTGGTGGAATGTTCATCAGTAAGCGCGGTTCGGGGCACTTTGTAGTATTTTTATATAGAGCATGGCTAACGCGCGTGTGTAATAAACGTGAATAAATATATTATTTATTAAACGAGGATAGTCGAAGTGAAAAGTGGGCGGTGCTAGAGGAATATTTATCAGTAGGCGTGGTGAAGGGTGTTTCTCCCTGTGTGTATATGGAACATAGATAAAAGGCGTAGTTAATAACCTTTAATTAGATCTTATATGACAAAGAAGGATGGAAGTGGTGTACAGTGGGCGGTTCTAATTCAGTTTATCGGTAGGCGTGACTCGGGATGTTTCTCACTACCTTTATGAGAAAATGGTTAATACGCATATTCCATTCACCTCGATACATATATTAGTTATTGAACGACGATAGTAAAAGTAGACACTGAGCGATGGTGGTGAAATTTATCAATACATGTGGTTGGATCAGCTCTATAATGGCTGTATAGAGAAAGTGGCTCATGAACGTGGTTAGTAAATGTATACAGATATTATTAATGAAACGAGGATGGCAGAAGTGAGTAGTGGGCGGTGCTAGTGGAATATTTATCAGTAGGCGTGGTTGGGGGCGTTTCGTATTAGTTGTATACGTAACATGGCTACTTGGCGAGGGTAAATATACGTGAATATAGATATTATTTCTTGAACGAGGATAGTAAAAGTTAATAGTTTATTGAACGAGGATAGTAAAAGTGAATAGTGGGCGGTGCTAAATGAATATTTATACGAAGTGTAATTAAAGGCGTTCTTTAGTATCTGTAAAGGTAACGTGCTAACGGGAATATTTAATGAACGTGAATAAATATATTAGTGAATAAACAACGATGGTGGAAGTAAATAGTGGGCGTTCATACTGACATTTATAAGTGGTTGCGGGTAGGGGCGCTTCTTAGTAGCTGTATGTGGAAAGTGGCTGATAGTCGTGGTTAATCAACGTAGATGAAGTTATTAGTGAATAAACGAGGATAAAGGAAGTGTATAGTAGGCGGTGCTAATCGAATTTACTTGTTACTGGGCGTGATAAGTCGTCACTCATGGGAGTGGTCAATCTAAAGTTATAGCAAAAGTGGGCGTGATAAAAGGTCGTTTTGAAAAACGTGACTTTTGACACTACTTGAAGAAGTTAATCAAACAGAAGTTTCCGGAAGTATGAAGTGATACTTTTTATGAATTCCATTCGATAACTTTAAAACTGAAGTAGCATCCAGAAAAAAATTTTAATTTGTTTATACGTTAAGCTACTGAAAGTTGAATTCAAAAGTTGGGTGGATGGTTGTAAGTATACGTTTGGACAAAGTTATATAGTTCAAATAGTTTACCGTCGGAATAAT
The DNA here is from genome assembly GCA_932178445.1 of Andricus quercusramuli. Taxonomy (NCBI): domain Eukaryota; kingdom Metazoa; phylum Arthropoda; class Insecta; order Hymenoptera; family Cynipidae; genus Andricus; species Andricus quercusramuli. Next base: position 19,662 of record CAKNXH010081603.1, read on the forward strand.
CCATGGAACAGGATCCTTTGACGCTGGCTGGACCGGTGCTTCCTACAGAGGAAGATGTGCTTCCGTTTCCACTTCCCGGCGCCTGAACTACTCCCGCCGGACTCCATGAGGCAGCTAAGGTATTCCTTGGCGATTCCTCCACCGCTGCTTTCCAGATTTCCAACTGAGCGTGTAACACGCTTCCGCACTGTGATCAAACAGAAGATAACTTTCAATAAGCAAGATTTCTTGAAACTTGAGAGCTTAATCTAACTTAGGGGTCATCCACAAATTACGTAAGACTATTTGGCTGGAGGGAGATTTGGTAAAATTCATTTTATTATTTTTTATTATTTATTTGGTAATGATCATCTAAAAAACATTAATTTTAAACAAAAACAAAATAGTTGTATTTTCAGTTGAAATTAAGTAACAAGAAATAAAAATTTTTTCAACATAATAGTTAACTATTCAACCAAAGGAGTAAATTACCAAGGAAATAGTTAAATTTGTATCCAGAGAAATCAATTTCCAATTTAAATCATAAATCTTTAATCGGAAAATTAAATTTTCTAAAAATAGAGCATCCTTCAACCACAAAGATGAATTTATAACAAAATATATGAATTAACAGGCAAGAAGTCAAATTTTCAACTAAAAAACATATTTAAAGAAATGGACTAGTTATATTTCTAGTTAAAAAAATTATTATTTAACAAAACAAAATTATTTGAACATAAAACAGTTACTTTTTTGTTTGAGAAATAAAAAAAGAAACAATTTTCAACAAAATATTTGAATTTTCAACAAAATAAATGAATTTTTCATAAGAATGATGAATCTCCAACCAAAAAAATGTTACATTTTCATTGGAGAAAATTAATTTTCAACCAAGTAACGAAGTTTCAAGAAGATAGTTGACTTTTCAGTCAAAGAAATCAATTTTTAATTAAGATGATGAGAAAAAAAATAATTTTCAAAAAAGTAGGTCAATTCATAACAAAATAAATATATTTTGAATTAAAATGATAGATTTTTGACCAAATTACGTGAGTTTCCAACATAATTTTCAACAAAATAATGAATTTTTAACCAGATAGTTGAATTTAAAAAAAAAAAACAATTTTCAAATTATAATATGAATCTTTCTCCAACCAAATTAATTTTTACCAAAATAGATCAGTTTTCAACAGAAAGATAAATTATCAACCAAGAATATTAAATTTTTACAAAAAGACGAATTTTCAACAAAAAAAAAACATTATTTTTTCACCACATAGTTGACTTTTCAACAGAAAAAATAATTTCAACAATTCAGTTTAATTTTCCTACAGCGAAATGAAGCTTCAAATACAAGGATGAATTTCAAACGAAGCAAATTCATTTTTAACAAAAAAAATCAAGTTTTCAACAATTTAATTCGATGTTCAACTAAAAAAGATTGATTCTTAACCAAGAATGGAATAGTCAAATTTTCAGTTAAAAAAATCAATTTTTAACAAAAAATGTGATTCACGCCCAGAACAAAAAAAGATGAATGCTTGACACAAAATGCAATAATTGAAATTTCAAACAAAAAAATTTGTATTTTAAATTAAAAACAGTTGAATTTTACCAAAAAAGATTAATTCTTCAAAAAATTGATAAATCCTCTACAAACACAGACTCGTTTTTAATAATGAAGCAGGTGTATTTTCAACCAAAAAATCTTAAACTTCTACTAAAAGAGATGGATTTTTAACAAAAACATTAATTTTTAAACAAGAAACATTTTTAAGCCAGCAAAGAAAAATATTTCATCAAAAATGTTGAATTTTAACATAAAAAAAACTAATTTGCGGAAAAAACTATTTAATTTTTAACCCAATAATGTGAATTAAAAAAAAAAGTCAATACAGATCCAAAATAGTTGAATTGTCTACCCAAATAGTTCAATTTTAAATCCAAAAGATGAATTTTGAACAAAAAATATAATAGTGATAAGAAATTTCGCATATAAACTAAAAAAAATTACAATAATATTTCAAAAATTATTTAATATTTGGATATAAAAATTAAAAGTAAAATCCTTTACTTTTGGTTAAAAATCAAAATATTCCAGTTTTGGTGAAAACTTTTTTCTTCCTTTTTATCACAAAAGATTTTTGTAAAAAGGAATATTTTATATTTTGTTAATTTGTAGATACATTCGAATATTCTGGATTGTTTTCTTTTTCTATTTGGAAACTTTTAATAATCCAAATGGATTGGTATAGAATCACCTACAAAAAAAATTGATTTTTTTAGTTGAAAATCCGTCTTTTAAATTTAAAATTCATCTTGTAGTGGAAAAATTCATTCACTTGATTAAAAATTCAGCTATTTTTTTGGGAATTATTTTTTTCTCAAATTAGTCGAGAGCTTTGCATGGTGACTTTGTGAATCTCTTCGCCTGGGGTGATTGCTGATGAGATTGATCAGCGATCTGGGTCGTAGCAGTGTTGTGGAACAAACGTGTTGTTTAAATAAGCAAAACGGGAATTCGAGAATAATTTAAAAATTCAACTATTAGGTTCAAAATTCGTGTATTTTTGTTTTGTTTGTTCACAAATTTATTTTTTTTATTGCAGATTTATAATTATTGTGGGAAATTCAATTCTTTGGTTGGAAATTTAGCTATGTCATTGGAAATTAATTTTATTTCAATTAGTGGAGAGCTTTACATAGTGACTTTTCAAAGCTCTTCGCCTGCGGTGATTGCTAGAGAGATTGATCAGCGACCTGGGTCGTGAGTAACTGTCCAATTTTTGGATAAAAAATATTATTTTAGAAATATAATATATTGAAAATTCGTGTATTTTGTTGAGAATGGACTTTTTCTCAAAACATTAATTTTTTTATTTGAAATTATTCAAGAGAGAATTTCTGATGAAATCTGGGCGCTCGATTTGATTCATAAAACGCGAGGAATTTGGCAAAACTGCGTTTCAAGTTACAAGGTAAGAAAGGAGCGCTCTTGCGTTAGAATAGTGGTCGGCGAAAAGACACGTAAGCGATAGAATTCCCGGTCGTGCCTCGACTCACGAAGAGAAAGCAGCTCTGGTGACCCACTTTTCGTGTGGGACTTGTCGGGACCAATGGAAGAGGCTGGGTCCGCGGAACGAGCCAATCAGCGCCTTCCATCGTCCAGCTGCACGTCATCCTCCAGGGGGGATCAAGAAACGCTCCTACAAAGCAGTTATGCGACTTTGCTCGCGCCTCAATCATATCAATGACGTGCGTGCCTTTGGCTTTGACGACCGCCAATCAAAAAATTTAACATCCTATAAAAACCCTTCCGAGAAAGAAGAAATTGTAGGGACTTTTTACAGCTGGAGGAACCATCGTAAATTATTTTATTATTTTTCCTCTCAAATGAGGGGGAATAGGGTGAAATATGAGGAAATGAGGAAATAAATTCTTCTTCAGAAAATTGATGTAGATACCATATTGAATTCTGTAGGAAATGATTCAAATTCCTGAGATTTCAAATCGAAATATATTACATTTCCAAACAAATATTTGATTTTTTCAGCAAAAGAAGATTTTCCACCAAAAACGATGAAAAAAAAAGGTTTAGGTTTTCAGCAAAGAAAAAAAAAATACTTTTCAGAAGACAGTTACATTTTTGTCACAAGAGTTCATTTTAAATCAAGAAAGATGACTTTTTTTTATCAAAGATCAATTTTCAACAAAATAGTAGAATCTTCAACCAGAAAAGATTTTTTACCAGCAGAGATAAATTTGAAACCCAAACAAGTGAATTTTCAACAAAGAAGTTTATTTTCGATAAAAAAAAAAGAATTTACATAAAAACGTGACTTTTCAACAAAATAGGTGAATTTAAAAAAAAAAATAGTTTTCAATAGAAAAAAATTAATTTACAACCAAAAAAGACTTTTCTACCACAAAATATGAATTTTCAGTCCGAAAGATTGAACTTTCATAAAAATAGTTTAATCTTCAACCAAAAAAGATTTTCTACCAAATCAAAAGAATTTTCTACAAAAGAGTTCAGTTTTCAAGCCAAAAAAAAGATTTTTTCAGAAGACAGCTTCATTCTCAACAAAAAGGTTGATTTACAGCCAAGAAAGATTAATTTAAAATAAAAATACTTTAAAAGACCCAAAAGTACAAATGTTCCAAAAATAGTTGAATTTTCAACCAAAAAATATTACTGCCCAACAAAATAGTTGAATCTTCAACCAAAAAAGATTTTTTACCAAAAGAGATAAATTTGAAACCCAAAGAAGTAATTTTCAACAAAGAAGTTTATTTTCGACAAAAAACAAAGAATTTATATAAAAAAGGGACTTTTCTACCACAAAATATGAATTTTCAATCCAAAAGATTGAACTTTCAACAAAATAAATCAATCTTCAACCAAAAATTATTTGTTACCAAAAAAAAAGAATTTCCAATAAAAGAGTTAAGTTTTTAAGATGAAAAGTAAATTTTTTAAAAGAGAGTTAAATTTTTAACCGAGAAAGATAAATTCACAATTAAAAAAGATGAATTATCTACCATTAAAGATTAATTTTTCATACAAAAGGATAATTTTTCAAACAATTGAATTTTCGACCAAAAAAATTTCTTTTCAACATAAAAGGGGAATTTTTAACAACATAGTTGAATTTTCTGCTGGAGAGATTCATTTTCTACAAAAGTAGATTTTACAAAATACATGCATTTTCAATTGAAAATATAAATCTTCCATCAAAAATTGAATAGTTGAATTTACAGATTCAAGAATAATTTTCAACAAATGGTTTGACTTTCAACCAACGAGATGAATTTTCAACAAAAAAATGCATTTTCTTAAAAAAAACAACAAATTTTCAACGAAATAGTTGAATTTTCAACCAAGTGAACCCTTGACTGAAAACAATATTTTTTTAGAAAGTAGTTAAACTTTTAAGCAAACAGTCGAATTTTAAAATAAAAATTGATTTTTTCGACCAAATAGTTCAATTTTTAAACAAGAAGATGAATCTTTAAACCCAAAAAATAAATTGTTAACAAAGTAGTTTCACTGAATATTCAACCAAGAAAAAGTAAAATTCTTAAAAAAAAGACAAATTAATTTTCACTAAACAGTTGCACTTTTAATTAAAACGATCACATTTCGATCAAGAAGATTTATTTTCTACCAACAAAGACGAATTGTTAACAAAATGAAAGAATTTTTATCCAAATAGTTGAACTTTGAACAAACAAAAAATGAATTTTCAACCCAAAGGATGAATCCTAAACCAAAAAAATTAATTCTCAATGAGGTATTTCAATTTTCACACAAGTATTTACATTTTCAAACAAAAAATATGAATTCTCAACAAAAAATGTGATAATTGGTATTTCAACCAAATACAAATTTTGTATTTAAAAAAAAAATAATTATTCACTGAAAATCACGGATTTTGAACCAAATAGTAAAATTTTATACCAAAAAAGGGGTCTTCAATTAAAAAAATTAATAGAAAAATAAAAAAATGAAATTGTTTATATCTTAACCAAACAAACTTTTAAATAAAAGAGACGAAGTTTCAACAACATAGTTCAATCAACCAAAACAAATGAATTTTCAATTAAAAGTTTTCATTTCTAGCCGGAAAAGATTAATTTTCTACCAAAAAAGCTCAATTTTCAATAAAAAGATACCAGATTCCAAGAAAACAGCAGAAAATTCAAGCAGAAAATATGACTTATTATACTAATTGTTGAATATTTAACTTAATAATCAAATTTTTTACAGAAAAATATAAATTCGGGACCAGCAATATAATAGTTGATTTCTCAATCAAAAAGAATTAACTATCAACCAAAATTATTTGGATTCTCTTATTTTATTCTATTATTCAAGTTCGAATTTAAGCAGAAAAAAGAGAAAAAAGGGAAGTTCCTTAAAAAAGGGGGGGGGGGGGGGTGAAGTCTGCAGTGAAGTTAGTTCTCAGAAAAAAATGAGACTAGAATTGTCCAGATAGGGGAAATCTGTATGATACAGTTCCAGATGTTGAAGGTGAGTGATGCAAGATTCCCGAAGATGCACCACTTTCTGCGCAAGACAGTCACGGCAGTGGTTCATGTTTTTTTTCATTATTCCGAGAATTGTCTCAAACGCTCTCATAAATATCATACGAAATTTTAAGATATTTTTATCTCATCCTGAAGTCTTAGATAGCCAAATAAAGTTCCGAAAATTAATTTTCACCGCGTAAAAATCACTTCTATAGTGAAAACGAAACTGAAATTGTTCAGATAGAGGAAATCTGTATGACAGGGATGCAGATATTGGAGGTAAGTGATGCATGATTCGCGAAATTTTTAGATATCCGTAGCCTATCCTAAAGCCTCAGACAGCCAAATAAAGTTCCGGCAACTAACTTTCATCCTGTAAAAATCACTGCTGGAGTGAAAACGAAACTGAAATTGTTCAGATAGAGGAAACCTGTATGACAAGGATCCAGATGTTGGAGGTGAGTGATGCATGATTCGCAAAATTTTTAGATATTCGTAGCCTATCCTAAAAAAAATCACTGCTGTAGTAAAAAAAATGAAAAGGTTATCTTAGTATTTTTGAAAAAAAATTGAAAATGGGCCTGTAATTGTTCAGATGGAGGAAATATGTATAATAAAGTTGCAGATGTTGAGTGTTGTTTTGCAATACAAGATTCCCGATGACACATCACTTTGCGCACAGGCGCGCACGGCAGCCACGGTCCACGTGATTCAGGACTCGTGCATGCATCGGTGCATCGATCTTGCGAAACCCGATGGAAATGCCTTCGAGATATCGAGTTCACGTCGTCCTGGTGCTCGTTTAGCATTTACACCAGATGAAATATCAGACCAATCGTGAGGCTTAGTCGGACAGAGCCAAAGCTAGATTGCTATTGCTGCTTGATATATTTATTACGTCTCGGAAAACCAGCGTCTTAACTCACACTTGCACCTTCGGAAAACTATTAACAAAATGATCTATCCATTAGAAAGAGGAATTATGAGTTACCACACTTTTTCAGCTTCTTCTTTAGAAAAGAAAAAAACTCGGAAGGGCCGCAGTGCGCGAGTACTCAGTCAAGTCTATTGCGCAATATTATGCATTACAATTGGTAAAGGGTTCAGAGGCCCTAACTGTTTACACTGTATTCAAATTTCAGAAGTAAATTGCAAATGCAAATTTCCTTTCCCAATTCATAAAATTGAATGGGAAAGGGAATTTTTGTGTTTAATCCATTTCTCACTATACAAATCGGGTCATTAGAGATTTTTGGAATTATTATTGAGTTGAACCGGGACACATTCTGTAATTTCAACATTTTTCTTGAGATAAAATAGAAGGAAGTTTGTATTTTCAATTTTTATTTGAATCGGAAGAGGGATATTCTGTGCTTTTAAAATTTTTATCAAATTGGAAGGGAGTAAATCTTGGTTCTTAATTTTTTTTCTCAGATAGAGAAGGAAAATTTGTATTCTTAACATTTGAATTTGGTTGAAAGGGGAAAATTTGTTTACTCAATTTTTTTCTGAAGTTTTGAGTTTAAATTGTTTAATTCACATAGTTTTAATGTTAATTTTTTAATGATCTTTAATCCATCCTGGATTATTTTTGTGTGGAAAGCATACCCTATAATTTAACTGTTTCTTATTTTTAATTTTTTTTTTTTGTTTAAAACCGGAAATTCTATTATTTCTGATATTTTTATTGAGTTCGAAGGAATAATTTTTTTTTAAATTGAAGAAGGAAGTTTTTTTTTCGAAACATACTTTTTTCTTTCTCGAATTCTGTTCCGCGTTTAACTGTTTCGCAACTTTTTACATAATCGCTTAGTTTCTTGCTTAAAAAATCTCGCTCAATTTCACAAAGACTTAAGATTGAATGACGCACAGCGGAAATATGAATCGGAATTTCTTTTTATCTTTTTTCACTTGACATTTAAAGAACTCTAATTTCAGGTAAGAACCTGTCTTAAGTACCCGGTATCCATATGTAATATTTATATACCTACGCACATCAAAAGTTACGGAGAAAGACGTCAGAGCCTGAGGATTACCCAGAAATTCACTTTCACCTTTCTTGCCCCGCCACAAATTTCTCAAGTTTCGTTCGTAATTTTATAGGTGTTCAAACCGTAATTTCAATTTGATGATTCAGCGTCCTTGATTCACAACATCCAAAAAAAAAAAAATTTCTAATGACGTAAAAAAAAATTTTTCGCATTTTCTGTAAAGGTTATTCCATTTTGTCGGTTACGGTCTTTTTTTTTAATTTCTGACACTTAACTACACTGCCGTCCTACGGAAGAAGACAGTGAATGCAAAAAATCAAGAAGTGAGTTTTTTATTGTTGATATTGTTTAAATTAAAACTTCCCATTTCCGGTCAGGTGCTTTTCCATTAAGCTACTAGAGAGATCGATCTCTCTAGTAGCTTAATCCGGTGCTTCCCCATTAAGCTAATAGAGAGATCGATATCCCTAGCAGCTTAATCAGGTGCTTTCCTATTAAGCTACTAGAGTGATCGATCTCTCTAATAGCCTAATCAAGTGTTTTCCTATTAAGCTACTAGAGAGATCGATCTCCCTA
>CAKNXH010081608.1:10365-23202 GCA_932178445.1 Andricus quercusramuli
AATGAACAAAAAATTAATTTTTCAACTGAAAATACAACTACTTAATTTTAAGCGAGAATCTTTTCTTTCTTTGTTGAAAATGCATTTATTTTGTTGAAAATTCGTTTTTTAGATAGAAAATTAATCTTCTTGCTTGGAAAACCATCTTTTTCGTTGAAAAGGGAAATATTTTTGTGAAAAGTTTAACTGTTTGGTAAAAAATTAGTTTTTTTTTTGAAAATTATTTTTTTTGATTGAAAAATTAACGAGTCCATTTTTCATGTTTTTTTTTGTTGTTAAAAATTCTTCTTTTTTGTATAAAAATTCTTCTTTTTTTGGTAAAAAATTAATATTCTTGTCCAGAAATTCATCTTTTTGGTTACAGATGCATTATTTTAGTTGAAAATTTATTTCTTTGGTGGCAAATTTAACCAATTTATTGCAAATTCATTCCTTTTTCTCGCTAAAAACTAAATTTTTTAAATTGAAAATGTGACTGTTCCCTATTTTTGTGAAAATTGATTTTTTTCAGTTGAAAATTCGACTATTTGTCTAAAAATTAATCCTTTTTAGTTGAATCTTCAACTATTTAGTTAAAAAAAAATTTTAATTAATTCAAAATAAAAGTACAAAAGTGATATTTTTTAGTATAAAATTCAACTATGTGGTTGAAAATTCATTTATTTTCTTGAAAATTGAAGAATTTTGTATATATATTCAATGTATTTTTTTAAAATTTTATTTCTGGTAATTCAAAGTTTATTGGTATAAATATAAACCCTTTATTTTTTTATCCAGATTATTGAAAAATAAGCTTTGAAAAGAATTTAATTTTAGTTTGTATGAAATATCTCACATTTTTGTTAATAAAATACAAGCTTTTCGAGTTTAGTTTTAATATTGTTTATAAAAACATAAAAATTCTTCAGAACGTATTTAAATCTGTCTGATAATTTCGATGAAAATTTTGCACTTTCAACAAAATAGATGAATTTTTAACCAAATAATACATTTTTCATCTAAAAAGAATATTTATAAAACCAAAATTATTACTCTACTACCAAAAAAGTCAAATTTTTAACAAAATTGATAAATTTTGAAACAAATCGTAAAAGTTTTAACCGAGAAAGATGAAATTTCGACTGAAAGAGATGAATTAAAAAAAAAAGAATTTTCAGCAATAAAAAGATCAATTTTCCACAAAAACTGTAATATTAAATTTTCCAGTTGGAAAAAACGATTTTATACAAAATTATTACATTGTCAATTAAAATTACGATTCTTAAACCAAAGAAATTAATTTTGAACAAAGTAGTTCAAGTTTAAACAAAGTGGTTGAATTTTCAACAAAAAAAGATACCTTTTCAACAAAAAATGGAAAAGTTGAATTTTTAACCAAAAATATTAATTTTAAACCAATAGGGTAAATAATTTTCAACAAAATCATTTAATTTTCAACTAAAGAGATACATTTGGGTCTAAAATCTTTTAAATCCGCACTACATGTACAAATTATTTAAATTTTTCTGCAGCCTCAGTGGTGTAATTGGTTAACTCTCGACTCATGGAGAGTGGTGTTCGCGGTTCAAATCCGGGCCGATGCAGATTTTTTCTTGTTCTTCAAAAATTATTTTTCTGAACTATTCATTTCCAATGCTATGAATTAAAGAATTAATCAAAAGATTTATAAATTTTCTAAATTATATCATTTTAGGTAATTTTTAGCTGGAAACATTCATTTACACATTAAAATTTATTTTGAAATCTTTTTAAATGTTCTCTTAAAAATTTGTTTTGAAAAAATCATTTAAAAATTTCCCAGGAATCTAATAATAACTTTATTATTTTGAAACTCGAAATTTTCCTACAATTTTCTGAAAATCCTGCGAAAGTAAAAAAAACTACCTTAAAATCATCTAGACTCTTTTTTTAAAATTTTGGAAATCTTATGAAATATTCTTTTTGAATTAACTGAAAAAAATTATTTTTAGTTTTTCTAGGAATTTCGATTCAAACTTTTTAATAATTTAAAACCTTTCAAAATTCTTAAAAAGCTTATAAATTTTCGGTGCGAAATCTTCCAAAATCTAGATTGTCTTCTAAATGGTTGGAAATCTTTTCACGTTTTAAATTATTTTCGAATCCTTCCAAAAATTCTAAATATATTGTTAACTAATTTGATTGTTTTCAAAATTAATAATTGTTCAATTGTTATTTATTAATCAAAATTTTGTAAGAATTTTTTCAAATATTCTCTTCAAATTATTTTTTTTTTAAATAAAAAAATAATTTAAAATTTTCTCAGCAGACCTAAGATTTTTTTTTATTTTCTTAAAATCTTTAAAGATCCTCAAAAAGCTTACAAATTTTATTTTGAAATCTTCAAAAATCTAAATTAATTTTTTTATTTTTCGAATTCTTTTCCAGTTTTAAATTAAGAATTTAATTTTTTTGTTAAATATTCATAATTTTAGTTAAATATTAAACTGTTTGGTCGTCAATTAAGTTGTTAGTTGAAAATTCATCTGTTTTGTAGAAAATTCGTCTTTTTAAATTAAAATTCAACAATTTGGTAGGAAATTAAACTATTTGTTTGAAAATTAACTTTTCTGAGTGAAATTCATATTTTTGGATAAAAATTAAACTACTTTGGTGTTCCAATAAACTAATTGGTTAAAAGTTAAAATATTTATTGAAAAATTCAATTATTGTCTTGAAAACTCGTTTTTTGTGTTAAATTTTTGATTGAATTAATCTCGTTTGATGAAAATTCAACTATTTGGCTAAAAATTTGTCTTTTTTGTTGAACTTAGTTGATAATTTTTTCTTTTAAATAAATTTTTTAAATTAAAATTTAACTTTTCCATTTCTGGATTATAAATTTATATTTTTTAGTTGAGAATTCAGTGATTTGATTGAAAATTTATATATTGTGTTGAAAATTCCTCTTTTTGTATAAAATTAATTTGTATTTGGTTGAAAATTACACTATTAGTTCGAAAATTCCATAAAAAATTTAAATGTATGGTTAAAAATTCCTGTATTTTGTTAAACATTTTTCTTGTCTTATAGAAAATGTATCTCATTGGTTTAAAATTAATTTTTTTTGGTCGAAAATTAGTTTTTTTAATGGAAATTAATTTTTTTAACTGAACATTCAACTAAATTTTCTGTTGATTTTTCTGTGATAGACATTCAATATATTTGAAATTAATTTGATTATTTAAAAAATTAGTAATTGTTCAATTGTCATTTATCAATCAAAATTTTTCAAAAAATCTTTTTGGATATCCTCTTGAAATTAATTTTTCAAAATGAAGAATCATTTCAAATTTTCCCAGCAAACTTAAGATTTTTTTTTTCGTCAAACCTTTAAAGATCCTCAAAAAGCTTAAAAATTTTATTTCGGAATCTTCAAAAATCAAAATAAATTTTTTTATTTTTCGAAATCTTTTCCAGTTTTAAATTAAAGATCCTTAAAAAGCTTCAAAATTTCATTTCGAAATATTTAAATTATTTGTTATTTCTTATTTTAAATGAAAAGTGAAATATTGCTAAATATTCAAAAAAATGTCATCCTTAATTAAAAATGTCAAATTGAATGGTTGAAATTTTTTTTTTTTTGCTTTACTACAAGAGAATACAAGAAACATCAGTCGCTTGTATTTAACTGTATTTTTTTGTTAAATTCTGTACATTAAAAAATAGAGGGTTGAGCAAAAAATTACAGTTGTAGAAATTTTTTAATTTCTTCAGAAATTTTTTTCGACCAGGGTTTTTAATTAAAAATTTATCATAAATCTCTGAAAATTAAAATTTTTGTAAAAGCATTACTCAGATTAATATTAATGTACGATATAGAAGTTCTTAGTTATAATTTAGGAGCTTTTCGAACTAAAGGTCGTAATTCTCATTGTTCCTCGAGGGCTTATGTACGTTGGTACTTAGAAGGAATATCTGTACGAGAATCCAATTATATCCTGCAATTCGGACTCGTTTACCTTAATTGTATTCGAAATTCACAATGGACAGTGAATTGTATTATTTTCATCAAATTTTCTTCCCTGACGAAGGTCCTTCTACAGCTTTAATTCTAAATAACATTTATGTTCTGAATTTTTTGAATATTAAATTAAAGGGGTCAAAAATATTTTTGAAAACGTGATACAGAAAAAATTACAGGATAATCAACATTAGAATAAATAATGCATAAATACTAAAATATAAATAATACAGTTTTTTATATCTTTTGAAATCCGTTAGGATCCCTTAGAATGCCGAAAAATCTTTGAAATCCCTTGAAATCCTTAGAGATTCAAAAAAGTCTTTGAATCCTTGTGAAATTTCTTGAAATTCCTTGAAATATATGGAATCACTTAAAATTTCATTTAATTCATTGTCTTAGGTTCACTAGAAATCCCTTGAAATTTTTGAAAGTCTTACTAAATTCTTTGAAATCCCTTGAAATTTTTTATATCTCTTGAAATCCTCAACAATCTCTTAGAATCCCTTGAAATCTTTGGAAAACGTAAAAATCTACTTGAAAGTTCTTTAAAAAACCCCCTTGAAATCCCGAGAAATCTTTGAAATCCCTTGAAATCCTTGGAGATTTAATAAGATCCTTGAATCTTGTTAAATACCTTGTAATCGCTTGAAATGTTTGGAATCACTAGGAATCCCCTGAATTTGATTTTATTTATTTTCCTAAATTTACTAGAAATCCCTTGAAATCCTTAAAATGAAATCCCCTGACATTTTTCATATCTCTCTAAATCCTTAAGAATCCTTTGAAGACTTTGGAAAACGTAACAATCTATTTCATTAGAAGGTCCTAGAATATAATAAAAATTAAAGTTATTCATCAACATTCTCTAAAGAAGAAACAGATTCAATCCCTTGAAATCTTTAAAATCCCTTGAAATCCTCGGAGATTCAATAAAATCCTTCAAATCTTTTAAAATTCCTTGAAATACCTTAAATTTGCTTGAAATCTGCGGAATCGAAATCCCTTGAAATCTTTGAAAATCCTAGAAAATTCTTTGAAATCCCTTGACATTTTTTATATCTCTTGAAATCCTTTAGGATCCCTTAGAATCCCGAGAAATCTTTGAAATCCCTTGAAATCCTTGGAGATTCAAAAAAGTCTTTGAATCCTTGTGAAATTCCTTGAAATACCTTGAAATCCCTTAAAATATATGGAACCTCTAAAATTGAATTTAATGCATTGTCTTAGGTTCACTAGAAATCCATTGAAATCTTTGAAAGTCCTACTAAATCCTTTGAAATCCTTTGAGATTTTTTATATCTCTTGAATTCCTTAAAAATCTCTTAGAATCCCTTGAAATCTTTGGAAAAAGTAAAAATCCACTTGAACGTTCTCTAAAAAAAACCGTTCAAATCCCTTGAAATCTTTGAAATCCCTTGGAATCCTTGGAGATTTAATAAAATCCTTAAATCTTGTGCTATTCCTGAAATTACTTTAAAATCCCTTAAAATCTTTGAAATCCCTAGAAATCTCTTGAAATTTAATTTGCTTTCATTCATTTTCCTAAATTCACTAGAAATCCCTTGAAATCTTTCAAAATTCTACATAATTTTTAGAAATCCCTCGTCATTTTTTGTCTTTCTTGAAATCCTTTAGAATCCCTTAAAGTTCCCTGAAATTTTTGGAAAAAGGTAAAAAAATTGAGAATTAAAATAATTGAAAAAAGGTATGTAAATATTAGAAATTTCTGGAATTTCGTAAAATTCCATAAAAACTTATAAGGCCTCTTGAAATTTCTTGCAATATTTTATATTTTCTTGAATTTTCCTTCTTGATTCGGATTGATCATTTTGTTTACTTTCAAAATTTACCGGAAAATTAAAATAATTCAAAACTGACAAATCTGGCAGCGGTTTTTCTGAAAATCTTTAAACTCAATTTTCTTACAAAGGCCAACGTTTTTTTCTAAAATAGTATTAATATGGTGTGTTTGTGCCAGAAGTGTGTTTGTAAGCTCTTTTCTCTATCTTGCGCTTTTTTAGAAATTTTGGGCAAAATAATAATAAAGTCGGCTATAATTGTATTTTTCATAAAAAATTATTTTGTAACGAAAATTTTTCAACTTGATAGATTTATAAATTATTTTTTTTACAAAGTATTAGAAAATTGATAAAATTGTATGCAAAATTAAAAAATATTATTCTATCAAAAAATAATGTTTCAAAAACATTCTTTTACAACAATGCGTATTTGATTTTTAAAGAATTTTTCATGCAATAAACGTTCATTTCTTAAAATTTTCTAAAATTCTTAGAAATCTTCCAAATTTTCTGAAGTTTCTTGGAATCTTTAAAATATTTTGGAATTTTTTTATTCTTTAGACATTTTTTCAAAATAGTAGCAATATAGTTGCATCTTTAAAAAAAAGTTTCAATAGTAGCGTGAGTACGAGGCCTGTAATTTTAACAACTTGGGTAAGTAGTAAAGGTAAATGTTTAGTTAGACAGGGTAATTATTTCACCTCCGTGGTTATTTTGACAATTTTAGGGAGTAGTGCATGCCAATCTATTGTCAGACATAAGCCATTATTCCATGCTAAATTTTTAACAACACGGATAAGTAGTACAGGTCAATGCTGAGTCAGTCATGTGACATGATTCCATGTTAATGTTCATTTTGACCATTTGAGGAAGTAGTACATGCCAACGTTTCGTAAGACAGAAACAATTATTCCATTCTAATGTTTTAGTAACTTTGGTAAGTAGTACAGGTAAATGTCTAGTTAGACAGGGTAATTTTTTCATATCAATGGTTATTTTGAAAAATCGAGGTAGTACAGGTCAATACTTAGTCAGGCATTATTCCATATTCCATGGTAATGGCTTTAATAACATTGATTTTAAGTACAGGTCAATGATTGGTCAGGCATGGACCATTATTCGATGTCAATGTTGCTTTTGACAATTTGAGGAAGTAGTACATGCCAATATTTCGTTAGACAGAAGCAATTATTCCATTTGTATGTTTTTAATAACTTTTGTAAGTAGTGCAGGTAAATGTCTAGTTAGACAGGGTAATTGTTTCATATCAATGGTTATTTGGAAAAATCGAAGAAGTAGTACAGGACAATACTTAGTCAGACATAAACCCTTATTCCATGCGAATGGTTTGAACAACTTTGTTTAGAAGTACAAATCAATGATTGGTCAGACATGGACCATTACTCGATTTCAATGTTGATTTTGACAATTTGTGGAAATAGTGCATGCTAATGTTCCGTTAGACTGCAACAATTATTACATTCTAATGCTTCAGATAACTTTGGTAAGTGATACAGGTAAATGTTTGGTTAGACAGTCGCATTGTTTCATATCAGTGGTTATTTTGAAAAATTGAAGAAATGGTGAAGGTCAATGCTTAGTCAGGCATTAGCCCTTATTCAATGATAATGATTTCAACAACTTTGATTAGAAGTACAGGTCGATGATTGGTCAGGATGGACCATTATTCGAGGTTAATGTTGCTTTTGACAATTTGAGGAAGTAGTGCATGCCAATATTTCGTTAGACAAAAGCAATTATTGCATTATAATGTTTTTAATAACTTTTGTAAGTAGTACAGGTAAATGTCTAGTTAGACAGGATAATTGTTTCATATCAATGATGATTTTGAATTGAAAAAATTGTACAGGTCAACGCTCAGTCAGAAAGAAACCCTTATTCCATGCTAATCGCTTCAACAACATCAATTAGAAGTACAGGTCAATGATTGGTCTGGCATGGACCATTATTCTGTGTCAATGTTGATTTTGACAAATTGAAGACTTTCGTTGAACAGAAACAATTATTACATTCTAATGGTTCAAATAACTTTGGTAAGTAGTACAGGTTAAGGTTTAGTTAGACAGTTTCATTGTTTTATAAATAGTTATTTTCAAAAATTTTTAAAATGGTACTGGTCAATGCTTAGTCAGACAGTAACTATCATCCCATGGTAATGGGTTTATCAGCTTGGATAAGTGATACAGGTCAATGCTTTGTCAGAAAGTGACCAGTAGTCAATGTCAAAAAGTTTCAGTAGTGGCCTGAGCAAAAGGAAGAAACTAGGAGAATCCTGCAGAAAGAGAATTGTAATGTTGGACATTGGATAACAGGTGGAAAATAAAAAATGGATTTTTATGGCAGCCATTCTAATTAAGATAATACTTTAACCGGCTTTCCACTAGAGCGACGCCGTTTTAACAACTGTAATTAGTAGTACAGGCCAACTTTCGGTCAGAAATAGACCATTATTCGATGTTAATGTTGATTTTGACACTGCGGAAGTAGTACCTGCCAATGTTTCCATAGACAGATACAATTATTCCATTCCAATGTTTTTAATAACTTTGGTGAGTAGTACAGGTAAATGTCTAGTTAGACAGGGTCATTGTTTCATATCAATCGTTATTTAAAAAAATTAAAGAAGTAGTGCAGGTCAATACTTAGTTGGACACAAACCCTTATTCTATGCTAATGGTTTGAACAACTTTGATTAGAAGTACAGGTCAATGATTGGTCAGGCATGGACCATTACTCGATGTCAATGTTAATTCTGACAATTTGTGGAAGTAGTGCATGTCAATGTTCCGTTAGACAGAAACAATTATCACATGCTAACGGTTTAGATAACTTTGGTAAGTAGTGCAGGTAAATGTTTAGTTAGACAGTCTCATTGTTTTATAAATAGTTATTTTGAGAAATTGAAAAAATGATACCGGTCAATGCTTAGTCAGACAGTAACTATCATCCCATGGTAATGGGTTTATCAGCTTGGATAAGTGATACAGGTCAATGCTTTGTCAGAAAGTGACCAGTAGTCAATGTCAAAAAGTTTCAGTAGTGGCCTGAGCAAAAGGAAGAAACTAGGAGAATCCTGCAGAAAGAGAATTGTAATGTTGGACATTGGATAACAGGAGGAAAATAAAAAATGGATTTTGATGGCAGCTATTCTAATTAAGATAATACTTTAACCGGTTTTCCACTAGAGCGACGCCGTTGTATAAAAGTCAGAGGCGAGCATTGCGGTTGTAACTCGCCCTTCGCTCGCCCGCTCGCGTAATAATGTCTCCCTCGAGTTTGCGCGAGTTTCGTTCAGCCGAGTCGTTTCGTTGATGGAAGTAATTAAAATAATGGAGACTCCACGCGACACCCCGCGATATCGTTTAAGGAAAGTGGGAAAAACTCTGGATCTACGGCTTCGATGGCAAACTGCTCGTTTATGGAACGCTTAATCTCGCGACCTGCATCAGCCTCTTCGTCACGCTCTGTCGCCTTTCCTTATTTTTTTACTGGAACATAAGGCCAAAAAGTTCAGAGCACCGAGGAAAAAAATTCCCGGGTTTTCCCGGGTCGCAATGATTTGCCGGGGTCATTGAAATTAAAAAAATCGAACTCTTAAAACTGAAATTTTATTTGAAGTAGTCAAAACTGAATTGCAAGTTAAAGCATGTAAAGTGGAACTTTTGATTTTTGAAATTTAATAGTAGTACGAGAATACATTAACTTAAATTATTTAGACATTTTTTGTCATTTGAGAAGATCGAAGATTAACTTAAGAGATGAGGTCCGTCCACAAACTTTTCCCCCCTTTTTTTTAAAGAATTTTTTTCTTTTTCTGGTTTCAAGAAAATTCCCACCTTTCTCGTTTCTATCGCCTAAATTTTTAGCTGAGTTAAGATAACGGAATAAGAAAATGCAACTTTTCCTGGTTGAAAGGTAATTTTTGTTTGGTGGAAAAGTCTACCTTTATATTTTTGGTTCATAATTCATCTCTCTTGGTTAAAAAATCTACTATTTGATTGAAAATTTAAGTATATTGTTGAAAATGCAACAATTTTTCAAAAATTTATCTTTTCTGGTAAAAAATTTCACTACCTAACAGTTGAACTATGTATCTTGCGCAAAATTATTTTTTTTCCGTTCAAGATTCATCTCTTTGGTTTAAAATTGAACTGTTTTGCTAAATATGCGTTTTTTTGGTGAAAAAATCAGTTTCTCCACTGAAAATGAATTTAAAATGGTTTTCTTCTCTGGGTGAAAATTCGTATTTTTGGTAGAAAATTCATCTTGATTGAAAATTCATTCCTTTTGGTTAAAAATAAAACTATTTTGTTGAAAATCAATCTGTTTTGGTTGAGTATTCAACTATTTTGTTGAAAATTCGTTTTTTTGTTGTTTTGTTAAATTTAACTGTTTTTGATTTCATATCTTTTTTTGATGAAATATTACCAATTACATGTTTCGTTGAGAATAATTTTTTTAAATTTAATAATCAAATACTTGGTTTATAGTTGAACTATTTTGTAAATAGCTCATCATTTTGTTGGAAATTGGTTTCAATTTTGATAGAAAATTATTATTTCCTAGTTGAAAATTCAAGTACTTCATTCAAAATTAATGTATTTTGTGGATATTTTTTTTTTGTTGGGTAAAAAGTCAACTTTTTGGTTTGAAATTAAACTGTTTCGCTGAATGTTGAACTCTTTCCATGAAAATTCTTTTTTTTATTTGAAGATTCATCTCTTGGGGTTTCTTTTCTGGCTGGAAAATTCATTTTTTGGTTTGATTTAACAGTTTTTCAAATTCAAAATTAAAATATTTTTTGGTGGAAATATCAATTATTACACCTTTTCTTGAAAATTAATTTTTTCATTTAAGATTATTCAGTTTGGTTGAAAATAGAACTATTTTTTTTTAAAAGTCCCTTTTTTGGTTGAAGATTCGACTAATAGGTCGAAAATTCCATAAAAAATTTAAATATTTGGTTAAAAATTTTTGTATTTTGTTCAAAATTGTTCTTGTCTGGCAGAAAATTGATATTTTTGGTTGAAAATTAATTTCTTTGGTCGAAAATTAATTTTTTTAACTGAACATTTAACTAAATTTTTGGTCGATTTTTTTTGTGAGAGACATTCAATGTTTTTCCGTGGAACGTTCAACTTTTTAGTTGAAACCTAAACTATTTCTTCGAAATTTCATTTTATACAGTTGAAAACTTATTTCTCTGACTTGAAATTAAATTATTTTATCTTTTGTTAAAAATTTATCTTTTTTAGTTGAAAATTTATCTATTTTGTTGAAATTTTTTTTGTTTGGTAGAAAATTCATCTCCTGGGCTGAAAATTCAACTATTTGGTTGAAAATTTATTAGATTTTTCGCAGATGCATCATTTTGGTTAAAAGTTCATTTCTTTGGTTGAAAATGTCATAATTTTTGTGGATAATTGTTTTTTTTCCAATGGAAATGATTTTTTTAACTAAAAATGTAGCTACTCCATTTTTGCTAGAAAATTTATTTTTTTTCAGTTGAAAATTCACTTATTTTGTGGAAAACTGGTTTTTTTTATTCGAAAATTCAATTATTTTTGTAAAAAATGCATATTTTTGTGTTGTAGATTCAACTTTTTTTCAAATATTCGTGTTTATAACTTAAAAACTCAAGATTTTGGATGAGGTTTTTTTTTATCAATTGACAAATATTTCTATTCAGAAAATACGGGTTTTTGTTGAAAATCCGTTTTTTGGTTTGATTTAACAGTTTTTTTTTATTAAAAATTAAAATATTTTTCTGTGGAAATATGAATTATTACACTTTTTGTTCAGAATTAATTTTTTCATTAAAGATTATTTAGCTTGGTTGCAAAAAGAACTATTTTCTTTTAAATTCCCACTTTTGTTTGAAAATTCAACTATTAGGTCGAAAATTCCATAAAAAATTTAAATATTTTGTTGCAAATTTATCTTTTTTGATTGAAAATTCATCTGTTTTTTTGAAATTTTTTTTTGTAGAAAATTCATCTCCTGGGTTGAAAATTCAACTATTTGGTTGAAAATTTATTATTTTGATTGAACATGCATCTTTTTGGTTAAGAGTTCATTTCTTTGGTTAAAAATTTAACAAATTTGGTTGAAATGCATACTTTCGTGTTTTAAATTCCACTTTTTTCAAATATTCGTCTTTGTAACTTGAAAACTCAACATCTCGGGTGAAAATTTTGTTCTTCATCAATTGAAAAATCTTTCTTGGATGGCGCCTCTTTTATTGAAAATTTGTTTTTGTTTTTTTGTTTGTTCAATCTAACAATTTTTTCATTGGAAATTAAAATATTTTTAGGTGGAAATATCAACTATTACACTTATTGTTGAGAATTAATTTTTTTTATTATGTCTCCATCAGTTTGGTTGAAAATCGAACTATTTTTCTGACAATTCTCTTTTTCTTGGTTGAAAATTAATTATTTTAACTGAAAATGTAGTAATAAAATTTTTAATTAATAAATCCTAATCAACTGAAACTCAATGATTAATTATGTGTGTAAATTTGGCAACATTCAGTCCTTCGAGCCCCCCCCCCCGTTTTTGTCAAATGTCCACGTTTTGACACCCCCTGAACCCAAAAAACAGGTTTTTACAAAATGTCTATCTGTCTGTTTTTCTGTCTATTTGTCTGTCTGTTTGTCTGTCTGTTTGTCTCTTTGTTTGTCTGTCTGTTTGTCTGTTTGTCTGTCTATTTGTCTGTCTGTCTGTTTGTCTCTTTGTTTGTCTGTCTGTTTGTCAGTCTGTTTGTCAGTATGTTTGTCTGTCTGTTTGTCTGTCTATTTGTCTGTCTGTATCTTTGTTTGTCTGTCTGTTTGTCAGTCTGTTTGTCAGTATGTTTGTCTGTCTGTTTGTCTGTCTATTTGTCTGTCTGTTTGTCTGTCTGTTTGTCTCTTTGTTTGTCTGTCTGTTTGTCTGTTTGTCTGTCTATTTGTCTGTCTGTCTGTTTGTCTCTTTGTTTGTCTGTCTGTTTGTCAGTCTGTTTGTCAGTATGTTTGTCTGTCTGTTTGTCTGTCT
>CAKNXH010081608.1:23602-42672 GCA_932178445.1 Andricus quercusramuli
TGTCTGTCTGTTTGTCTGTCTATTTGTCTGTCTGTTTGTCTGTCTGTTTGTCTCTTTGTTTGTCTGTCTGTTTGTCAGTATGTTTGTCTGTCTGTTTGTCTGTCTATTTGTCTGTCTGTTTGTCTCTTTGTTTGTCTGTCTGTTTGTCAGTCTGTTTGTCAGTATGTTTGTCTGTCTGTTTGTCTGTCTGTTTGTCTGTTTGTAGATTTTCAGTTTGTTCACACGATAACTTTCGAAAAAATTAACAGATCGGATTGACTTTTGGTATAAAAATTCAAAAGGTGAGCACATTTTGAAAAATTTTTAGACCACTTTTTTCAAGATTTGAAAATTCTATGTATGGTTATCAGTAGTACTCGAAAAGATGATTTTATTATTTATTTTATAGAGAAAGATTGCATGACAAAATTTTCTTAAACTATTTTTCCATAGTACTATCGAGACTTTTAATTTTTTTTAATGAATCCGAGGCCTGTTATTTCCAGTACATTTTTATTAGTCACGATATCCATCTTTTTTTTATTTCCCTATTCTTGAATACTTCCCTTACTATCTTAGCTTGCCATTTTGATAAGGCAGGTACTTTAACTATGCTAGGGTCTCATTTTACGTGCATCCATACACCGAGAAATCGAACCCCATAAAAATCGTTCCAAAAGAGTTCCTGAGTCTCCTCAGTCTTCCTCAAATGCGGAAACTTCAGGATTGTATCCGTTTTCCTCCAAGAACTCGACTGCCTTTTTACGACCTGCGCTGAGGGAAGGATTTTTCACTCGATAAATCCCAATGGTACTTTTGATCTTTAGTTAGATTTCAAACGTTTTTGGAAGCATCCACATTAGGGTGTTCTAAATAACCCCATTGGTTTTTTAATCGCGGACCGTCTGAACTTGTTCCATTTAGTGAGAAAATAAATGCGTATTTTTGTTTTGTTAAACAATAAAATTCAAACCGTGGTCCTCATATGTTTTGTTGAAAATTAAACTAGTTTGGTAGAAAATTAAATTGAATAATTGAAAATTTAACTATTCTGTTAGAAATTCCTTTTTTTTTAATTGAAAATTTTTATTTTGGTTGACAAATTAATCATTCCGTTTAATATCAAACTACTTTGTAAAAATTAATTTTTGTCGAAGATATTCTGTTTTTTCAACTAAACTTCTGTTTTTTCAATTCAACTATTTGGTCGTAAATTAACTTTTTTCTCTAAAATTCATATTTTCCGCATAAAAAGTGAATGGTTTTGTAGAAAATTCATTTTTGGCTGGAATATTCCCAAATTGGTAGAAAATTCAACTATTCAAATAAAAATTGACTTTTTTGTTGAAGATTCATATTTTTGATTGAATATTCAACTATTTCGGTAAAAAATTAAAATGTCTAATTAAAAATTCAACTATTTTGTCGGAGTTTCTTTTTTTTGGGTTGAAAATTGATGTTTAAAACGACAATTCGAATATTCTATTACTAGTTAAAAATCGTTCCTTTTTATCTCAAAATTCAACTATTTGGTTAAAATTCAACTTTTTTAGTTTTAAATTCAAGTACTTAGTCGACATGTATTTTCTTGAAAATTCGGCTTTCCTATATAAAAATCTTTTTTTGTTTGAAATATTATCTATTACATGTTTTTTTGAAAATTAATTTTTTCTTCGGTCGTTCAGAACTTTTTTCTTGAAAATTCATATTTGTGAGTTGAAAATTCAACTATACTGGTAGAAGATTAAACTGAGTAATTAAAATTTTAACTCTTTTGTTGGAAATTCTTCTTTTTTATTGAAAATAAGTTTCAGTTTTGGTTGAAAATTAATTTTGCAACTGATTTAACCATTCTGTTCAAAATCTTATCCTTTTTAGTTAGAAATTCAACTGTTTGGTTGAAAAATTTTATATAAAAAAAATCAACTACTTCGTTTAAAGTCGAACTACTTTGCAAAAAACTAATTTTTTGGTTGAAGATACATGGTTTTAGTTGCAAATTTAACTATTTGGGCGTGAATGAACTTTTTTGTTTAAGATTCATATTTTCGGGTTCAAAGTTTAACTGTTTAATAGAAAATTCTTATTTTTGGTTGAAAATTCACCTAGTTTGGTAGAAAACTGAAATGATTAATTAAAAATTTAACTAATTTGTTGAAAATTATTTTTTTTTTTGAAAATTTATTTTTTAACTGAAAATTCAACTATTCTATTTTTGTTTAGAAATGTATCCTTCTTAGTTGAAAATTCAAGTACTGGGTCAAAATTTCATGTATTTTGTTGACAATTTATATTTTTTGGTAGAAAACTAAACTTTTTTGTCGAAAAATCAACTTTTTGTTTGAAAATTCAACTATTTTACTGAAAATCGTTTTTGTTGTTGTTGAGAATTAACTTTCTTCACTGAAAACTTAACTGTTTCATATTTAATTGAAAGTTGTAATCTTAAATTGAAAATTGATTTTTTCTAGGTAAAAATTCATATATTTTGCTGAAAATTCGTCATTTTCAAATTAAAATCTGTCTTGGTTGAAATATTAACTATTAAATTTTTTTGAGAATTAATTTAGTTGTTCTTGAAAAATTAACTACTTGGTTTAAAGTTCAACCACTTGATAAACTTTTTTGTTGATAATTCATCTTTTTTGTTAGAAATTTAGTGTTTTTGGTCAGAAAGTCAACTTTTTGGTTAAAAATTTAACTATTTGGTTAAATTTTGAACTATTCTCTCGATAATTAATTTTTTCTGATAAAGATTTGTCTTTTTAGACGGAAATTCATCTTTTTGCTTGAAAATTTAACTATTTTCCTGAAAATTCTTTGTTTTTTTGATTTTCGTTTTTAATTTAAAATTGATGTCTCAAATTTAAAATTTATCTTTTCTGGTATATACTTGATATATTTTTTCAAAATTCATCTTTTTTCAAATTAAAATCGTTTTTGGTTGAAATATTAAATATATTACATGTTTCTTAAGGAATTAATTTTTTTGTTGAAAATTTCATTATGTTATTGAAAAATGAATAATTTTGTGAAAAATTCATATTTTTAACGAATATTCAACTGCTTGGTTAAAATTTGAACTACTTTGTTAAAAACATAATTCTTTGGTAGAAGATTCTTTTCTTTAGTTGATAATTTTCCTATTCTGTTGAATTTTTTCATTTTTGGTTAATTAATTTCTTTGGGTAAAAATTTAACTATTTTGATAATTTTTTTTATTTGGCTGCCAATTAACTCTCATCGTTGAAAATAGAAATAGAAATCTGCAAATCAGGAAAGAGTCGGGGAATTTTGTTGGTCAGAAAATGTCAGGGATTTTGAAAAAAAATCTTGCTATGTCATGGAATTTCTATATGAGGCACTTTAAATAACTTCCTAGGAAATAAATTAATTTGTGGTTAGAAATTTTATTATTTGATTAAAAATTCAAAAATTTGATGATAAGCCATACCTTTTCATTTCAAATTCCAATGTTTTATTGCAAATTTGTTTTTTAGGTTAAAAAAATTATTCTATTTCAGTAGAAATTTAATCTTTTTTTGGATAAAATGCAGTTTTTAAAAATTTCAAACTGAAATATTTTTGAGTTTAAATATCTGCTGTAACATTATTCGTAAAAACTCCATCTTTTTCTGAGAAAATTCAACAATTTTGTTGAAGAGTCATCGTTTTTGATTGAAAATTCATCTTTTCGAGTTAAAAATTCAACTATTTCATGGAAAATGAGATTCATTGTTAAAAAATCAAATTTTCGTGTTGAATGCAATGACTTTAAATTTAAAATAAAAATCTTTTCAAACTAATCTTAAGATCTTTCTTAGTTGTTAATTCAACTAGTTTGTTGGAAATTTATTGTTTTTTTTTGTTCAAATTTAATTATAATAACTGAAAATGAAACTCTCTTTGGTTGAATTTCAATATTTTATGTTCAAAAATTCAACTTTTTTGTGGAAAATTCGTCCTTTGGCTTAAAAATTAATCTTTGATGGTAAAAAAGTCATCTTTCTTGTTTGAAATAAATAAATTTGAATTTTTTAATTTTCAATGTAAAATTGTTTGTTACTACTTTTAATAGTCAAGGAAGATAAAAAACTTATCAGGGTAAATGAAAAATTTATCAGGCAAAAGTCTGGGCATTCAGAAAATTATGTCTTTTGGCCACCCTGTACTTCCTAAATGTGCTAAATTGAACAGTGAAATGGAAGAATGATTCCTGCTTGACTAAACATTGACTTGTGCTACTTACAAGAATTCATAAAATAAATATGGGCTTGCAATTATCGTCCATGTCTGACTAAATATTGACCTTTTCTAATTATACGAAAATTTCCAAATGAAAATCGATATGGTCTACTGGTTCCTGTCGGACTAGACGTTGACCTGTACTACATACAAAAATTCGCAAACTAAATGTTGACGTGGAATAATGCTTTCTGTCTGACAAAACATTGGCATGTACTACTTCCTCAAATTGTCCAAATGAACACCGACATGGTA
Organism: Andricus quercusramuli; assembly: GCA_932178445.1. Taxonomy (NCBI): domain Eukaryota; kingdom Metazoa; phylum Arthropoda; class Insecta; order Hymenoptera; family Cynipidae; genus Andricus; species Andricus quercusramuli. The sequence continues at coordinate 28,082 of CAKNXH010081608.1, forward strand.
TAATTTGTCCTGTCTGACTAATCATAAACCTTTACTACTGAACCAAAATGTTAAAAATTTTAGCATGGAATAAATATCCCTGTCTGATTAAGTATCAACATGTACTACTCAACCAAGTTTTTGCAAACGTTAGCATGAAATAATGCTACATGTCTGACTCAATATTGACCTCTACTACTGCCTGAATTGATAAAATCATTGATATGAAATAATTACCCTGTCTAACTAAACATTGACCAGCACTACTTTATAAAATCATTAAATTTATACAGAATTTTATTTCGTGCCCTGGAAAGTTAATAAATAAAACTATAGGATATACTTAATTTAAACGTAACATCTGAATCAAGTACCTTCAGATTTCTATATTGAACTTTTAGAAAATTATTATTGTACTAAATACTAAGATGCGCAATTATTTTTTTGTTTCAGGTACGTATAACTCATAGAGTGGATTTTTTTCTATTTTAAAATAGAATTTGACGAACGTATTGGTATGTGAAAGATAGTATTAAATAATTAAAAGCCCCTTTGAATCAACATTTTTTAACCTGAATTTTTTCTTGATTTTTTTATACCTGAAATATCCTGGAAATTTAAGTGAATTTTTTCGAGGATGCCTAATGTTTTTTCTACGTGTAATATCAAATACTAATTTGTACTGAGTTTTTTCAGTTGAATTTTTAAATTGTGAATATTTCCGTATGATTTCAGATGGTTGTAATAATTTTAACATAATTTCATTTTATTAAATTTTTTTTTTTTCTTACTTAAAGTAATTTATAATAATTAAAAATTAAAAATTCAGCTCTTTGGTTGAATGTTGAATCCTTTTTTTGAAAATTCTTTTTCTATTCAAAGATTCATAATTTTAGTTGAAAATTCAACTGCTAGGTCATAAATTAAGATTTTTTTTTTAAATTGTACTATTTTGTAGAAAATTCGTCTTTTTGCTTTGGTAATTCAACCATTTGGTAGAAAATTGAACTATTTAGTTGAAACTTAAGTTTTTTGTTCAGAATAAAGTTTTTTGTTCAAAATTCATATTTTCGGTTTGGAAATTCAGCTATTTTGTAAAAAATTCGTTTTTTCAGCTTGAAAATTCAACAGTTTGGTAAAAAATTGAACTATTCCTTTGAAAACTAATTTTTTTTTTTTTGAAAATTAAAATACTTTAGGAAAATATTTAGCTATTTGGTTGAAAATTGAACTATTTATTCAAAAAATTTCCTGCTTTGTTAATAAAATTTTTTGTTTGCTAAAAATTAATTTTTCTAGCTGAAGATGTAGCTAATCCATTTTTAGTTGAAAAATTTTCCTTTAGAAGTTGAAAATCCAACAATTTAGTAGGAAATTAAACTATTTGGTTAAAAATTAACTTTTTTCGATGAAGATTCGTATTTTTAGTTGAAAATTAAGCTACTCTGGTAGAATATTAAACTATTGGGTTAAAAATTATACTATTTATTTGAAAATTTAACTGTTCTGTTGGAAATTAATTTTTTTTTCTTTTTTAAATGGTTGAACATTTTTCCTTCATAGGTTAAAAATTCAACTATTTGTTTGAGGATTCAACTATTTTGATAAAAATTTGTCTTTTTCGTCAAATTAAACTGGCATGACAATGAGTTTTCTTGTCAAAAATAAATTTCTCCAATTAAAAATTTAACTATTACATTTTTGGTTATTTAACTTATCTTTTCAGTTGAAAAATCAACTTTTTGGTTCAAAATTCTTTTTTTTTTCTGAAAATTCGTCTTTTGGTATCAAATTAGTCGTGCTGGTTTGAAAATTTATCTTCCTAACTTAGAAATTCAGCTATTTGGTACAAAATTCAACTATTTTGTTAAAAATTCAATTATTTGTTGAAAATTCAACTATTTTCTCAAAGTTATCTTTTTTGATCGAAAATTTTTTCTGCAAGGATTTTAAAGGTATTTGTTTCAACAAATCCCGGAAGTTTTTGAAGAGTTTTAAGGATTATTTTAAAGATTACAAGGAATTTAACGAGATTTCAGAATTTTTAAGAGTTTTCAAAGAGTTTCGTAGAATTTTAGAAAATTTGAAGAATTTCAAAAAGTTATCCAGGATATCAATAATATTTAAAAGATTTCAAGGGACTTCCTGGGATTTTTAAGATTTTCTACGGATTTCAGGGATTAGAGAAATTGCAAGGTGATCAAAAAGATTGAAGAGTTTTTCAGGAAATTCAGAGGATCTAAATAGATTTTAGGGATTTTTAGGGAAATTTTCCATTTAAAAAATTGCATGACACTATTTTCCTACTATTTTCCGATTTTTTTCTAGTGTTGACACTATTTTGAATTTCCGAAATAAGTCCGCGGCCTGAAATAAACATTGACGTGGAATGATGGTCCTTGTCTGACTAAACATTGACCTATACTACTAAAATCGATATTCTGGGTGTCGTTCAGGGTAACTAAAATAATTTTTATGTTCATATTGACAAACAAAAACCATTTCGTTTATTGGTCGTAAAAATTGTAGACCTCGTTAAAATTCTAAAACAAACATTGGCAATACTGGTACATGTCTGACTAAACAATGGTATTCACTACTGCGCATCCAAGCTCGTCCCTCTGAAACAAGATGTTAATTCATTTTAATTCTCTATTCGTAATTATTTGTGTAATTTGTCCAATTTTTTAAAAATTCTAAAATGTAAAATTTTCTGACAAATGACTCTTGTTTGTTAATATTTGAATAGTAACAGAAATTTTGTAATCAATTAGGAAACGAAACTTTTAAAGATATTTTGATATACCTAATTAGATCGAAGTAAATTCGATTGTTTCAAAATAACGGTTTTGCGAGTTGATAAATTTTCCCAGCAATTTCAATGACATTGACATTTCCCATATACACGATTTACGTTTTGCTTTCTGTTCACAAATATAATTATGTCTACCGTGATATCACTAATTGGACGGGGTTGAAATTAATTACAATTTTAAGAGCAACCCTTTCCATTTCGCTTACAGATTCATGTGCCTCAGTAATGAAAATATTAATTATTTGAATTTAGCTCGTTATGAGTTACGATTTATTTTGTATATTGTTCTCTAAAATGTGCATGATAACAACTTCAATAAATCTAATTTGTGATAACAATCCATTAGTATAATATTTATTTTCAGATTCTGTGTGACAATACTAATATTGCGTATCAGACTTTATCTTCTTTCCCCTCTTTTTCTCTTTTTTGAGAAATTTAATTTTTTCCCCCTCTTTTTAAAAAACTTCTTCTTTTTCCCCCTTTTCTTATTTTTTCGCTTAAATGAGAACTGAATCAATAGAACCCAATAAGAAAATTAAACTATTTGGATTTGGTCGAAGTTTAATAATTTTTGTTTCAAAATTCCACCCTATGGTTGAAAATTAATCTTTGTAGGTTGAAGATTCAACTATTTGTTTGAAAAGTTCACTCTTTTGTTGAAAATTCAATTTTTTTCATTAAAAAATAAACTATTTTGTTAGAAAGTAATTTTTTTTCTTCGAAAATTCAATTTTTTATGTGTATTCATAATTTTGGATAGCTAATTCGTCCGGTTGGATTAAAAATTCATTTTTTCTGAGTAAAAAATTATTTTTGCTTTTCAATTTTTCAGGTAGTGTGTTATACTCTTAGTCTTCTTTTTCTGTCAAAATTTCTACTGTTTGGCTACAAATGTTATTTTTTTGTTAAAAATTGAACTATTTTGTTAGAAAGTAATTTTTTCTTGTCGAAAATTTAATTTTTTTGTTGTACACCTTTGTTTTTTGATAAAAAATTGGATTAAAATTAATATTTTTTGTTTAAAAATCAACGTTGGTTTTGCAATTTCTCAAATAGTTCTATTATACCCCTTAGTCTTCTTTTTCAGTCAAAAATTCTACTGTTTTGTTTGAAAATTTTATTCTTTTCTTAAAAAGTCAATTATTTTGTTAGAAAGTAATTTTTTTGTCAAAAATTTTAATTTGTTGTACATTTCTTTTTTTGGGTAGAAAATTGAATAAAAAATTTATCTTTTTTGGTTCAGAATTAACTTTGGCTTGAAATTTTTTCAAATAGTATTATCGTGCTCTAAATCTTCTGTTTTGGTAGAAAAGTCTAATATTACATTTTTTTTAGAATTACCTTTGGTTACAAATTTTACTATTTGGTTGAAAATATAATTATTTTTTTGGGAATTCAACTATTTGGTTCGTAGCTATTTTTTTATCGAAAATTCAACTTTATTGTTTTGAACTTTTTCTTTTTCGGTTAGAAAATTGGTCCTTTTTCATTGAAAATTCATATTTTTTGGTCGAAAATAAACTTGATTGTTAAATTCAACTTTTCTGATAACAAATTCGAATTATTTGGGAAAAAATCTTCTTTTGGGCTCGAAAATTCAACAATTGGGTTGAAAATGTATTCTATAGAAAGTGCCTTTTTTCGCTCTCCTCTACTGCTTCTTATTCAAAATGAAAATAAATTATTTCGTTAAAAAATTTTTTTTCGACTTTTCAACTATTTCGTTAAAAATCGAACTGTTTTGTTGGATTAATTTCTTTTTCTCGAAAATTAATATTTTATGGTACAAAAGTCACATTTCTTAATTAAAAATTCATCTTTCTTGGTTAAAAATTAATTTTTCTTTAAATCCGACTGTTTTTGTTGAAAATCAATTTTTATTTCTGTAAAAATTCTTATTTTTCTTTAATAAAATTTTTTTTATTGAAATATCAACAATTATTATTTTGGTTCTGAATAAATTTCTTTTATTTAAAATTCATATTTTTTGGTTGGAAATATACTTTTTTTTTAAATTCAACTTTCCTGATTGAAAATTCGAATATCTTTTGAAAAAATTCTTTTTGGGCTCGGCAATTCAACACTTTGGTTGAAAATGTAACTATTTTATAGAAAATTCGTTTTTTTTTGCTTAACTCAACTTTTTTTCATTAAAATAAAAATATGTTTTGGTTTGAAATATCAACATTTATATTTTTGGTTGAAAATTCATCTTTTTGGATTGAAAATTCCTTTTTTTTTGGTAAGAACATCGTCTTTCTTTGTTGTCGATTAACTTTTTTTCAGAAAATTCAATTTCTCCAAATTGCAAATTAAAATATTTCTGAAAATTAAAAATTTTTTTTTTTCGAAAATTCAACTGTTTGATTGAAGATTCAACTATTTCGTTAAAAATCTAACTATTTTGTTAGATTCATTTTCTTGTGTCAAAATTTGTTTTTTTTAAAAAAATTTGTCCTTGTGAATAGAAAAATCATCTTTTGTGGCAGAAAAGTCACCTTTCTGGTTTTAAAATTCATCTTTCTTGGTTGAAAATGAATTTTTTTTTAAATTCAACTATTTTCGTAATAATGCGTCTTTTTGGAATGGGAATTTACATATTTCGTTGAAAGTCTAACTAAAATTCGTCTGTTTTTCTTGAAATTTCAACTATTTACTTATTTTTGTATTAATTTATTAGTTAAAAATTATTTTTTGTTTGAAAATTCGTCCTTCTGGGTTCAAAATTCATCCTTTTTTGGTAAAAAAATTTTTTTTGCTTGAGAATTCAACTATTTGTTCGAACTACTTCTACTTCTGTAGGAAATTAGTGTTTTTTTACTATTAATAATTTTAGTTAAAAGTTCATCTATTCGATTGAAAATTTAACTATTTTGTTGAAAATTATTTTTTTTACAGAAAATAAATCTTTTTTGTTGAAAATTAATCCTTTGAAGAAAATGAAACTGGTGGAAAATTAATCTCTTGTGGTTGTGAATCCAACCATTTTTTTGAAAATTAATGTTGAAAATTTAGATATTACGTTTGTGATTGAAAATTTTTTTTAGTTTGAAATTCAACCATTTGGTTTTAAATTATATTTTTTGTTTTTAATTTTCTCTTTGAATGAAACTAGTTAAAAATTCGTTATTTTGTTATTGCAAAGTGATTTTTTAAACGAAACATTCAACTTTGAAGATTACAAATTTAGTTATTTTGTTGAAAATTCAAGTATTTTGGTAAATTCATCTGTTTTGGTCGAAAATTCAACTGTTTTGTTAAAAATTCGTCCTTTGGGATAAAAAATTTATTTTCTGTGATATTAAAGTCATCTTTCTTGGTTGAAAGTTAATTTTCCTTATTTTTCTGTTTTTGAAAAAAATTCTTTTTGGATTGAAATTTCGCCTATTTGGTTAAAAGTCGTAGAAAATTAATTTTTTTACCATTCATCATTTTAGTCGGAAATTCATCTATTTCGTACAAAATTTAACTATTTAAAAAAAAAAAATTTTTGTTTTTGGCAGAAAATTAGTCCTCTTTGATTGAAAATTCACCTTTCTTGGTGAATAATCGACGACTTGGTTCAAAGTTGAACTACTGAGTAAAAAATTCATTTTTTTTCTTTCAAACCTAAAACTTAAATATTTAATTTCTAGTTGAAAAATTATTTTTTTTTTAGTTGAAAATTCAACTAATTGGTAGACAGTTTAGGTATTTTTTTGAAAATTCCTTATGTGGTAGATAATTTATTTGCCTTATCAAAAATTTCTCTTTATTGATTAAAAATTCAGCTTTTTGATTAAAAATTCAACTTTTTTTTTAATTTTATCATCTTTAAGCTAATATTGATAATTTCCGACAACTCTAACTATTCGAGTAAATCTCTTTTCCCAATTACATTTTTCTCCTTGCTCTTATCTCTGCGGAAATTGATTTCTGGCCACTGAATCGATTCCAGTGAATGTCGTTGATTAAACCTCCTTCCTCCTTTTGCATATTTTTCAAAAAAAAAAAAAAAAATACATAAATAAAGAGATTCGATTTTGTTTTCCAAATACGTATCAGTGAAATTGAGTCTCGATCGTCCTGAGGGAATTCGAGGCCGATATTTCAATGGAAAATGACAATTTAATTTCGAGCAATAGCCAAAGACGATCAAGTCGCTAGCATTCAGAAAATACCAAACAAAGCTTCGGCCGCAGCGTTTCTTCTCGTTTTCATTTTTATGCTCACCAGTCTGCATCGAAACGAGCGGAAAGAGAACCCATTTGCGAAATCCGCTCAATGTCTTCCGGAGGGAAAAAGGATCTCAAGAAGAATGAGGGAAATAATAAAAAAGAATATATCAAATTAATCGACTTATTCTTTCGTTTAAAAACTATTTTTTTAAATTTATTAACTTATTTTAATAAAAAAAATTATTTTCTACTATTAAAGATGGCTTTTTAACAGAATAGTTGAATTTTCGACATAAAAATATAAATTCCCAACAAAGAGTGTCATAATTTATATTTCAATCAAAAAACATTAAATTTATACAAAAAAAAAGTTTTTTAAAATCAAAAAGACGAATTTTCAACAAATGAAGACTTTTCACTGAAGAAAGAAAATTTTTCCTAAATTGTTGAACCTTCAAGCCAAAAGACGAATTTTCTCTAGAAAAATTGAATTGACAAACAACCAAGAAAAAAATTTTTTTTCACCAAAAAATGAGAATTTTCAACTAAAAAAGATCAGTCTTTAAAAAATGGAAAAGCTACATTTCCAGTTGAAAAATTAATTTTAAACAAAAAAAAAGAATTTTCACTAAACAGTTAAATTTTTCACCGTAGAATCATTTTTTTAATCAAATTTTTTAATCAAAAAATAAATTAAGAAATTTTTAACAATGTAGTTTACCGTTTACCAAACTAGTTCAATTTTCAATTTAAAAAGATTAATTTTCAACAAAAATTGTTAAACTTTTAACCAAAGAGACAAATTTTCAACTAACAATATAACTCTTCAAAAAAATGATTCCTTAACAAAAAGATTCAACCGAATCTTTCAAATCAAATAGTCGAATACTCAAGCAAAAAAGAATAATTCTCAACCAAAAAGTTGAATTTTTATTAAAAAAAAAAGAAATTTCTACCAAAGCGGATGAATTTATAAATCAAAAAGATAAATTGAAAAAAAGTTGAATTTTCTCTAAAAAAAGATTTAAGTTAACATTCGTAGTTTCGCAAACTATTGAAACCCAAAAAATCTTTAAATTTTGAATTCAAAATTTTAAATTAAAATTTATTAAAATATGAATTTTTAACCCAGAAATAAGTTTCTGCGAAAAAAATTGAATTTTCAATCCAAAAAGGCGAATTTTTACCCAAAAAAAAGAACGGCCTTTTAACAAAATTGTTGAATTTTCTAACCAGTAGTTACATTTTTATCCAAAAAATATGAAATTTCTCTTAAAACAGATGAAATTTTATTTAAAAGAATAACAAATTTTTAAAAAATAGTTGAATTTTCATCCAGAAAAGTTTCCAGTTGACTTTTCTAGATCCTAAAAAAATGTATAGTATATTTTTTCAGTTAATTTTAAAAGAATATTTAATAAAATTTTCAAGAAAGAATCAGGATGATTTTTTCATTCTCGTTTTTTAGCTTAATTTTTAACCAAATTAATAGTACTCAATAAGAAAATCCAACTATTATTGATTAAAAGTTTTTTTTTCTTTTTTTTTTTTGTTGCCTCTTTTTTTTGAAAATTTTTTTTTTTATTCATCTCTTTGGTAGAAAGTTTAACTCTTTTTTTGAAAATTTCTTTTTCTATTTCTATAAAGTCTTCTAGAAGTTTTTTATTTTTCCCTCCCTATTTTTGAATAAGAAATATAAATAGAATGTTGTCATTTTTTTGCAAAAATTTCATCTGAATTAATAGTTCTCAATAAGGAAATTCAACTATTATTGGTTAGAAGTTAAAAAAAAATTTTTTCAGTTGAAAAGTCTGATATATCTTGTTTAGTAGAAAATTCTACTATTTGGTTGAAAATTGAATTATTTTGTTTAAAATGCAACTATTTAGTTAAAAAGTCATATTTTTGGTCATAAATTAAACTACTATTTTTGTTTAAACAATTATTCTTTTTAGTTAAAAATGAAACTATTTAGTTGAAAATTCATATTTTAAATGAAATTTCAAATACTTGGTTGAACATTTTCTAATTGAATTTTGAAAATTGATTCCTTCTATTTCATAATTTACGCATTTTCTTGAAAATTCAACTGTTTGGTTGAATGTTGCATTCTTTTCTTAATTTTTTTTTTAAGATTCATCTCTTTGGTTGAAAATTCTTTTCTTTTTCTGAAAATTCCTTTTTATTTTTGGTTTTGAATTAAATTTCTCCTCTGAAAATGTAACTATTTAATTTCTAATTGAAAATTGAATTGAAAATTTTTCAAAAAGATTAATTTTTTTTTGAAGATTTATCCATTTAATTAAATATTCAACTATTTGGTCGTAGATGAACTATTTCGTTGAAAATTCATCTTTTTCGCTTGAAAATTCCACAACTTGGTAGAATATTAAACTATATTGTTAAAAATGGAATTTTTTGCTAAAAATGAATATTTTTTTGATTTAATCTCTGTTTGAAAATTCGCTGTTTTGGCTCAGAATTAATTTTTTTCACTTTTTTTTCTGGGTTGAAAATTCGTCTTTTTTAGTTGAATTCAGCTGTTTTTGATTTAAACTTAAAATATTTTTTTTTTGAATACTAATTATTACATGTTTTGTTTAGAATTTATTTTTTTTATTTTAGTAATCAACAACTTGTTTTAATGTGAAAATTCAATAATTTGGTTGGAAATTAACTTTTTTTTTTAAATTCATGTTTTTGGTTGAAAATTAAACTGTTTAGCTGAAGAATAAACATTTCGATTGAAAATCAACTTTTTTGCTAAAAAATCATATTTTTGATTGAAAATTAAATTAATATTTTGAAAATTTAACTTTTTTTGTCTATTTGAGTGTAAAAATAATCCTAAAACTGAGCTATTTTTTAGAATATTCGTCTTTTTGGCTTATAAATTAAAAAATTTGATTGAAAATTGAACCATTTAATTGAAAATTAACATTTTTGTTGTACAATCATATTTTTTGTTCAAAATTAAACTAGTCTGGAAGAAAATTAAACTATTCATTCGAAAATTCATCCAATTTTTTTTTAAATTCGTTTTTTTTTTGTTTGTTGAAAATTATGTTTTTCATTTAATTACGTGGATATTCCATTTTTGATGGAAAATGTTTCCTGTATGAGTTAAGAATCCATTTGTGTGATAGAAAATCTATGTATTTTCTTAAAAATTTGCCTATTTGTGTAGAAAATAAAAAATAAAATTATTTGGTAGAAAATTAAACTATTTAATTCAAAATTGATCTATTCTGTTTGAAATTCGTTTTTTTTCTGGTTAACAATTAAGTTTCTTATTATATATAAAAATGTAGCAAATTAATTTTTGGTTGAAAATATATTTATTACAAGTTAAAAATTGAGCTATTTGGTGAAAAATTCATCTATTTTTTATTATTCATTATTTTGGTTCAGTATTCAACTATTTTGTTAAAAATTCGTTTTGTCAGTTGAATTCAACTGGTTGAAAATTAACTTTTTTAAATTAGTTTTCAACTGAAAATGTAACAATTCCATTTTTAGTTGAAAATTTATCTTTTTTAGTTGAAAATTCAACTATTACGTTAAAAATTCATCTTTTTTATTGAAATTAAGTATTAACTTAATTTTTTTTTTTTTAATTTAAAATATAAGCTCTGAGAACTGGAAAAGAAATATCCGAACTGAATCTGGATTTCATCAAGATATTTTCAATAAAACGTGGTAGGAATATTTTCCAAGACAAACGAAAGGTAATAAAATTGAAAAATTGAAAATTTACATAAAGAGCGGTGAAAGTTCCACCCAATCAAGGAGTTTGTCAATACATAAAAAGATAGCTAGAGGGCTGTGATTGGTTGAACCAAGTAATGAGCAAAGAATCTCGAAAGTTATTCTAAATTATTTTACTTTTTTCAGATGTCCTCCTTCATCCCAATATTAACATTAATTTTAAAAGCTTCAATTCAACAAATATTAAAAAATTGAATTAAAAATTTTTTAAATGCTTTCAATTTGTAATTGTAAAATTTCTAGTCGGCCTTAGAATTTAAAATTATACAGTTCGTAAATATTATAAATATTGACAAAAAAAAACAATCATTTTCAATTCTATCTAATTGTAATGGAATCCAGTAATTAGTTAAGAGTGGAACTACTTTGAAAAAGATTATTTTTTTGTTGTTTATGATTCATTGTTTTAGTTAAAAACCTTTTTTTTCAATTTAACTATTTTACTGGAAATTATGTTTTTTGTTCTAAATTAATTTTTTGTACCGAAAAATTTAACTGTTCCAGTTTTGGTAAAACATTTCTGTATTTAGTTGAAAATTTTATTTTTATGATAGAATATCAATCTTCTTGGTGGATAATTCATCTTTTCGGCCGAAAATTCATATATTCAATTAAAAATTAATTTTTGTTTGGAAAAAATTAATCTTTCGTGATGAAAATTGATATTTTTTATTGTAAACTCATTACTTTGGCCAAAATTAATTTTTTTCTTCAAATTAAAAATAAATTTCTAATTTTGAAATTGAACTATCCCATCTTTTCTTCAATGTATTGATATTTTTTTATACGAATTTAATGTTCTTGGTTTCAATTTCATCTGTTTGGTTAAAAATTTAACTATTTCGTTGAAAATCCATTTTATTTGATTGAAAATTTATTTTTACACTGATAATTCAATTATTTTATTCCAAGTTGAAAATTTATCTGTTTTAGGTGAAAATTCAATTATTTTGTTGATAATTTGACTTTTTTAGGAAAAAGTAATATCATTACTCGAGACTTCATCTTTTTCGTTTCAATTTCATTTCCTTGGTTGAAAATTCAACTGTTTTATTAAGAATTTATTTTATAAACTAAAAATTTAACAATTCTATTTTTGATTAAAATTTGTTGGTTAAAAATTCATTGTTTGTTTGAAGATTCATCATTTTACTTAAAAATTTGTTTCCTTGATTGAAAATTGAACTATTTGTTTAAAATTTATTTTTGTTGAAAATTCAGTATTTCAGTTAAAATTTTATTTATTTAACTGCAAATTTAACAGTCTCATTTTTTTTGAAAAAATTATGTTTTTTGATAGCAATTTAAGTTTAGTAAAAGTTTAGTTCAAAATTCAACTCTTTCAACAAAAATTGATTTTATTTCTTTGAACATTAGTTCTTTTACTATAAATTGATAACTTTCTTGTTTTTGCTTAATTTTTTTTTCATTTGAAAATTCATATATTTTATTGAAAAAAATTTTTTTTTTTTTGGACAAATTTTAGGTTGAAAATTCAACTAGTCCGTTGAAAATTGAACTATTCTGTTGAAAATTTGTTTTTGTTTAGTTAAAAATACATTTTTGAACTTAAAATGAATTTTTTTCCATTCTTTGCTTGAAAATTGATCTTTTTTAGTTAAAAATTCATTTATTTTGTGGAAAACTCGTCATTTTTGCATTAAAATTCCAATTATTTTGGTAGAAAATTCATATTTTTGTGCTGAGAATTAAACTTTTTTTAAATTGATATGTTTGGGTTGAAATATTATTCAACTATTCAACATTTTGTTAAAAATTTATTTTTTTAACTGTAAATTAAAATATTTTATTTTTTGGTTGATTTTTTATTGAAAATTTTATTTTTTGATGGAAATTTATTTCTCTGTGTAAAAATTCAACTATTTGGTTAAAATTTCATTTTTTGGTTGAAAATTCACCACTTTAGTTAAAAATTCATTTATTTAATTGAAAATTAAGCTATTTTATTTATTTTATTTATTTAAGTTCAGTAGAAGTTTAGTACAAAGTTGAACTATTTCATTAAAAATTTATTTTACTTTTTTGAAAATTAGTTTTTTTTACTAAAAATTCATAACTTTCTTATTTTTGGTTGAAAATGTATCTTTTATAATTGAAAATTCTTGTATTTTTCTGAAAATTTTTCTTCTGGTGTAAAAATTAATCTTTTCGGTTGAAAATTGAACTGTTTGGTTGAAAATTTTTTTTTTGCTCAAAAGAACATTTTCATGGCTGAAGACTCACTATTTAATAAAAAAATCATTTCTTTAGTTGAAAATTTAACTATCTGTTGAAAATTCGTTTTTATTTAGTTAAAAATAAATTCTTGAACTTAAAATATAACTATTCCATGTTTGGGTGATAATTTATTTATTTTTTTTTCAGAAAATTAGATTATTTTTTGGAAAACTCGTCTTTTTGGGTTGAAAATTCAACATTTTGGATATTTTTTTCTTTATTAACTGAAAAATCTTTCTTGGTCGGTAATTCAACTCTCTTTAAAAATTTTCAAGGAATCTGTATTATCATTAGAGAATAACAGCAAATATTTAACGTCTTTTCAGACTAGATGGAGCTATGAAAGAAAAATTATTTCAAAATTTTTTTTTTCTGAAAAAAGATCTACTTTCGCTCCGCTGGGAATCGAACCACAGAACTACTGATTTCCGGCCAGGTGCTTTCCCATTAAGCTACTAGAGATATCGAGAGAAGAAACTTTTTTTTCAGAAAATACACGCATTATTTTGCTAGATGGTACAATAATTCTTTTATTTTCTGCGGAGCGAAAGGAGAAGATTTTTTTAGAAAAAAAAAAAATTATTTAAAATAACCTTTGGTAAAATTTCCTCCTTTTGTTTAAAAATTATTCTGGTTTGGTTGAGGCTTAAGTTAATAAAAATAAAACAAACAAAAATAAATAAAAAAATAAAACCAAATTAACTCAAGGATTTAATTTCCGCATTCCTTTAAAATTCTTTCAGCATTTTTTTAAAGCTGTTTCGCAATTAGTCGAGCAGTTGAAACAAAGTCTGTCGTATTATTCATTCTCTGAGTTGCTGACACTAGCTTTTTGTATAAAATTTCGCAAAAAAAAAAAATTCATCCTTGGTGTGGTAATTCGTGTGATATACTTAAAATCTACGGTGTCGTCTTTTCCGCAATTTCCGCCCACGGGACGATTCGACTTCCGGTTGCATATACAGAGATTCCGGAAATGGCAAACTTTTGCTCCTTTAGTCTTTGCTCAACACTTTGTCCCAAAGTCTGCTAAAGAGACTGAAAAGAATGAAAACCATTCCTACTTTTGCAAACAGTCTGAGTCCTTTTAAAATTAAAGTAAAATTTAATTTAGCGTTATTATATACATTTAAAAATCAATTTTTTAACAAATTTTTATTCAATTTAATTTATTTTTATCATAACTTTTATTTAATTTAATACTTAAGGTAGTTTTCGTGCCAAGAAACAGATGGGACGACTGAAAAATCCCGAAAAATAAAATTCTTGACACCGTCAAATTACTGAATTGGAAAATTGTGGAATAGTAAAATTTTGGAATAATAAAATTTCCGAATAATGAAATTCCCGAATTGGAAAATTCCCGCATAGTAAAATTCCCGAATAATAACATTTCCAAGTCATAAAATTCTGGAATGATATAATTGTTGAATAATAAAATTCCAGAATAATAAAATTCCCGAATAATGAAATTTCCGAATAATACTGGAAAATTTCTTAATTGGAAATTCCCGAATAATAAAATTTCCGAATTATCAAATTCTTGAAAATGACTTTCCCAAATTGGAAAATTCCAGAATAATGAAATTTCAAAACAGTTTATAATATTACCGAATGAGAAAATTTCCGAA
>CAKNXH010081609.1:10364-22745 GCA_932178445.1 Andricus quercusramuli
AATGAACAAAAAATTAATTTTTCAACTGAAAATACAACTACTTAATTTTAAGCGAGAATCTTTTCTTTCTTTGTTGAAAATGCATTTATTTTGTTGAAAATTCGTTTTTTAGATAGAAAATTAATCTTCTTGCTTGGAAAACCATCTTTTTCGTTGAAAAGGGAAATATTTTTGTGAAAAGTTTAACTGTTTGGTAAAAAATTAGTTTTTTTTTTGAAAATTATTTTTTTTGATTGAAAAATTAACGAGTCCATTTTTCATGTTTTTTTTTGTTGTTAAAAATTCTTCTTTTTTGTATAAAAATTCTTCTTTTTTTGGTAAAAAATTAATATTCTTGTCCAGAAATTCATCTTTTTGGTTACAGATGCATTATTTTAGTTGAAAATTTATTTCTTTGGTGGCAAATTTAACCAATTTATTGCAAATTCATTCCTTTTTCTCGCTAAAAACTAAATTTTTTAAATTGAAAATGTGACTGTTCCCTATTTTTGTGAAAATTGATTTTTTTCAGTTGAAAATTCGACTATTTGTCTAAAAATTAATCCTTTTTAGTTGAATCTTCAACTATTTAGTTAAAAAAAAATTTTAATTAATTCAAAATAAAAGTACAAAAGTGATATTTTTTAGTATAAAATTCAACTATTTGGTTGAAAATTCATTTATTTTCTTGAAAATTGAAGAATTTTGTATATATATTCAATGTATTTTTTTAAAATTTTATTTCTGGTAATTCAAAGTTTATTGGTATAAATATAAACCCTTTATTTTTTTATCCAGATTATTGAAAAATAAGCTTTGAAAAGAATTTAATTTTAGTTTGTATGAAATATCTCACATTTTTGTTAATAAAATACAAGCTTTTCGAGTTTAGTTTTAATATTGTTTATAAAAACATAAAAATTCTTCAGAACGTATTTAAATCTGTCTGATAATTTCGATGAAATTTTGCACTTTCAACAAAATAGATGAATTTTTAACCAAATAATACATTTTTCATCTAAAAAGAATATTTATAAAACCAAAATTATTACTCTACTACCAAAAAAGTCAAATTTTTAACAAAATTGATAAATTTTGAAACAAATCGTAAAAGTTTTAACCGAGAAAGATGAAATTTCGACTGAAAGAGATGAATTAAAAAAAAAAGAATTTTCAGCAATAAAAAGATCAATTTTCCACAAAAACTGTAATATTAAATTTTCCAGTTGGAAAAAACGATTTTATACAAAATTATTACATTGTCAATTAAAATTACGATTCTTAAACCAAAGAAATTAATTTTGAACAAAGTAGTTCAAGTTTAAACAAAGTGGTTGAATTTTCAACAAAAAAAGATACCTTTTCAACAAAAAATGGAAAAGTTGAATTTTTAACCAAAAATATTAATTTTAAACCAATAGGGTAAATAATTTTCAACAAAATCATTTAATTTTCAACTAAAGAGATACATTTGGGTCTAAAATCTTTTAAATCCGCACTACATGTACAAATTATTTAAATTTTTCTGCAGCCTCAGTGGTGTAATTGGTTAACTCTCGACTCATGGAGAGTGGTGTTCGCGGTTCAAATCCGGGCCGATGCAGATTTTTTCTTGTTCTTCAAAAATTATTTTTCTGAACTATTCATTTCCAATGCTATGAATTAAAGAATTAATCAAAAGATTTATAAATTTTCTAAATTATATCATTTTAGGTAATTTTTAGCTGGAAACATTCATTTACACATTAAAATTTATTTTGAAATCTTTTTAAATGTTCTCTTAAAAATTTGTTTTGAAAAAATCATTTAAAAAGTTCCCAGGAATCTAATAATAACTTTATTATTTTGAAACTCGAAATTTTCCTACAATTTTCTGAAAATCCTGCGAAAGTAAAAAAACTACCTTAAAATCATCTAGACTCTTTTTTTAAAATTTTGGAAATCTTATGAAATATTCTTTTTGAATTAACTGAAAAAAATTATTTTTAGTTTTTCTAGGAATTTCGATTCAAACTTTTTAATAATTTAAAACCTTTCAAAATTCTTAAAAAGCTTATAAATTTTCGGTGCGAAATCTTCCAAAATCTAGATTGTCTTCTAAATGGTTGGAAATCTTTTCACGTTTTAAATTATTTTCGAATCCTTCCAAAAATTCTAAATATATTGTTAACTAATTTGATTGTTTTCAAAATTAATAATTGTTCAATTGTTATTTATTAATCAAAATTTTGTAAGAATTTTTTCAAATATTCTCTTCAAATTATTTTTTTTTTAAATAAAAAAATAATTTAAAATTTTCTCAGCAGACCTAAGATTTTTTTTTATTTTCTTAAAATCTTTAAAGATCCTCAAAAAGCTTACAAATTTTATTTTGAAATCTTCAAAAATCTAAATTAATTTTTTTATTTTTCGAATTCTTTTCCAGTTTTAAATTAAGAATTTAATTTTTTTGTTAAATATTCATAATTTTAGTTAAATATTAAACTGTTTGGTCGTCAATTAAGTTGTTAGTTGAAAATTCATCTGTTTTGTAGAAAATTCGTCTTTTTAAATTAAAATTCAACAATTTGGTAGGAAATTAAACTATTTGTTTGAAAATTAACTTTTCTGAGTGAAATTCATATTTTTGGATAAAAATTAAACTACTTTGGTGTTCCAATAAACTAATTGGTTAAAAGTTAAAATATTTATTGAAAAATTCAATTATTGTCTTGAAAACTCGTTTTTTGTGTTAAATTTTTGATTGAATTAATCTCGTTTGATGAAAATTCAACTATTTGGCTAAAAATTTGTCTTTTTTGTTGAACTTAGTTGATAATTTTTTCTTTTAAATAAATTTTTTAAATTAAAATTTAACTTTTCCATTTCTGGATTATAAATTTATATTTTTTAGTTCAGAATTCAGTGATTTGATTGAAAATTTATATATTGTGTTGAAAATTCCTCTTTTTGTATAAAATTAATTTGTATTTGGTTGAAAATTACACTATTAGTTCGAAAATTCCATAAAAAATTTAAATGTATGGTTAAAAATTCCTGTATTTTGTTAAACATTTTTCTTGTCTTATAGAAAATGTATCTCATTGGTTTAAAATTAATTTTTTTTGGTCGAAAATTAGTTTTTTTAATGGAAATTAATTTTTTTAACTGAACATTCAACTAAATTTTCTGTTGATTTTTCTGTGATAGACATTCAATATATTTGAAACTAATTTGATTATTTAAAAAATTAGTAATTGTTCAATTGTCATTTATCAATCAAAATTGTTCAAAAATCTTTTTAAGTATCGTCTTGAAATTAATTTTTCAAAATAAAAAATCGTTTCAAATTTTCCCAGCAAACTTAAGATTTTTTTTTTCGTCAAACCTTTAAAGATCCTCAAAAAGCTTAAAAATTTTATTTCGGAATCTTCAAAAATCAAAATAAATTTTTTTATTTTTCGAAATCTTTTCCAGTTTTAAATTAAAGATCCTTAAAAAGCTTCAAAATTTCATTTCGAAATATTTAAATTATTTGTTATTTCTTATTTTAAATGAAAAGTGAAATATTGCTAAATATTCAAAAAAATGTCATCCTTAATTAAAAATGTCAAATTGAATGGTTGAAATTTTTTTTTTTTTGCTTTACTACAAGAGAATACAAGAAACATCAGTCGCTTGTATTTAACTGTATTTTTTTGTTAAATTCTGTACATTAAAAAATAGAGGGTTGAGCAAAAAATTACAGTTGTAGAAATTTTTTAATTTCTTCAGAAATTTTTTTCGACCAGGGTTTTTAATTAAAAATTTATCATAAATCTCTGAAAATTAAAATTTTTGTAAAAGCATTACTCAGATTAATATTAATGTACGATATAGAAGTTCTTAGTTATAATTTAGGAGCTTTTCGAACTAAAGGTCGTAATTCTCATTGTTCCTCGAGGGCTTATGTACGTTGGTACTTAGAAGGAATATCTGTACGAGAATCCAATTATATCCTGCAATTCGGACTCGTTTACCTTAATTGTATTCGAAATTCACAATGGACAGTGAATTGTATTATTTTCATCAAATTTTCTTCCCTGACGAAGGTCCTTCTACAGCTTTAATTCTAAATAACATTTATGTTCTGAATTTTTTGAATATTAAATTAAAGGGGTCAAAAATATTTTTGAAAACGTGATACAGAAAAAATTACAGGATAATCAACATTAGAATAAATAATGCATAAATACTAAAATATAAATAATACAGTTTTTTATATCTTTTGAAATCCGTTAGGATCCCTTAGAATGCCGAAAAATCTTTGAAATCCCTTGAAATCCTTAGAGATTCAAAAAAGTCTTTGAATCCTTGTGAAATTTCTTGAAATTCCTTGAAATATATGGAATCACTTAAAATTTCATTTAATTCATTGTCTTAGGTTCACTAGAAATCCCTTGAAATTTTTGAAAGTCTTACTAAATTCTTTGAAATCCCTTGAAATTTTTTATATCTCTTGAAATCCTCAACAATCTCTTAGAATCCCTTGAAATCTTTGGAAAACGTAAAAATCTACTTGAAAGTTCTTTAAAAAACCCCCTTGAAATCCCGAGAAATCTTTGAAATCCCTTGAAATCCTTGGAGATTTAATAAGATCCTTGAATCTTGTTAAATACCTTGTAATCGCTTGAAATGTTTGGAATCACTAGGAATCCCCTGAATTTGATTTTATTTATTTTCCTAAATTTACTAGAAATCCCTTGAAATCCTTAAAATGAAATCCCCTGACATTTTTCATATCTCTCTAAATCCTTAAGAATCCTTTGAAGACTTTGGAAAACGTAACAATCTATTTCATTAGAAGGTCCTAGAATATAATAAAAATTAAAGTTATTCATCAACATTCTCTAAAGAAGAAACAGATTCAATCCCTTGAAATCTTTAAAATCCCTTGAAATCCTCGGAGATTCAATAAAATCCTTCAAATCTTTTAAAATTCCTTGAAATACCTTAAATTTGCTTGAAATCTGCGGAATCGAAATCCCTTGAAATCTTTGAAAATCCTAGAAAATTCTTTGAAATCCCTTGACATTTTTTATATCTCTTGAAATCCTTTAGGATCCCTTAGAATCCCGAGAAATCTTTGAAATCCCTTGAAATCCTTGGAGATTCAAAAAAGTCTTTGAATCCTTGTGAAATTCCTTGAAATACCTTGAAATCCCTTAAAATATATGGAACCTCTAAAATTGAATTTAATGCATTGTCTTAGGTTCACTAGAAATCCATTGAAATCTTTGAAAGTCCTACTAAATCCTTTGAAATCCTTTGAGATTTTTTATATCTCTTGAATTCCTTAAAAATCTCTTAGAATCCCTTGAAATCTTTGGAAAAAGTAAAAATCCACTTGAACGTTCTCTAAAAAAAACCGTTCAAATCCCTTGAAATCTTTGAAATCCCTTGGAATCCTTGGAGATTTAATAAAATCCTTAAATCTTGTGCTATTCCTGAAATTACTTTAAAATCCCTTAAAATCTTTGAAATCCCTAGAAATCTCTTGAAATTTAATTTGCTTTCATTCATTTTCCTAAATTCACTAGAAATCCCTTGAAATCTTTCAAAATTCTACATAATTTTTAGAAATCCCTCGTCATTTTTTGTCTTTCTTGAAATCCTTTAGAATCCCTTAAAGTTCCCTGAAATTTTTGGAAAAAGGTAAAAAAATTGAGAATTAAAATAATTGAAAAAAGGTATGTAAATATTAGAAATTTCTGGAATTTCGTAAAATTCCATAAAAACTTATAAGGCCTCTTGAAATTTCTTGCAATATTTTATATTTTCTTGAATTTTCCTTCTTGATTCGGATTGATCATTTTGTTTACTTTCAAAATTTACCGGAAAATTAAAATAATTCAAAACTGACAAATCTGGCAGCGGTTTTTCTGAAAATCTTTAAACTCAATTTTCTTACAAAGGCCAACGTTTTTTTCTAAAATAGTATTAATATGGTGTGTTTGTGCCAGAAGTGTGTTTGTAAGCTCTTTTCTCTATCTTGCGCTTTTTTAGAAATTTTGGGCAAAATAATAATAAAGTCGGCTATAATTGTATTTTTCATAAAAAATTATTTTGTAACGAAAATTTTTCAACTTGATAGATTTATAAATTATTTTTTTTACAAAGTATTAGAAAATTGATAAAATTGTATGCAAAATTAAAAAATATTATTCTATCAAAAAATAATGTTTCAAAAACATTCTTTTACAACAATGCGTATTTGATTTTTAAAGAATTTTTCATGCAATAAACGTTCATTTCTTAAAATTTTCTAAAATTCTTAGAAATCTTCCAAATTTTCTGAAGTTTCTTGGAATCTTTAAAATATTTTGGAATTTTTTTATTCTTTAGACATTTTTTCAAAATAGTAGCAATATAGTTGCATCTTTAAAAAAAAGTTTCAATAGTAGCGTGAGTACGAGGCCTGTAATTTTAACAACTTGGGTAAGTAGTAAAGGTAAATGTTTAGTTAGACAGGGTAATTATTTCACCTCCGTGGTTATTTTGACAATTTTAGGGAGTAGTGCATGCCAATCTATTGTCAGACATAAGCCATTATTCCATGCTAAATTTTTAACAACACGGATAAGTAGTACAGGTCAATGCTGAGTCAGTCATGTGACATGATTCCATGTTAATGTTCATTTTGACCATTTGAGGAAGTAGTACATGCCAACGTTTCGTAAGACAGAAACAATTATTCCATTCTAATGTTTTAGTAACTTTGGTAAGTAGTACAGGTAAATGTCTAGTTAGACAGGGTAATTTTTTCATATCAATGGTTATTTTGAAAAATCGAGGTAGTACAGGTCAATACTTAGTCAGGCATTATTCCATATTCCATGGTAATGGCTTTAATAACATTGATTTTAAGTACAGGTCAATGATTGGTCAGGCATGGACCATTATTCGATGTCAATGTTGCTTTTGACAATTTGAGGAAGTAGTACATGCCAATATTTCGTTAGACAAAAGCAATTATTGCATTATAATGTTTTTAATAACTTTTGTAAGTAGTACAGGTAAATGTCTAGTTAGACAGGATAATTGTTTCATATCAATGATGATTTTGAATTGAAAAAATTGTACAGGTCAACGCTCAGTCAGAAAGAAACCCTTATTCCATGCTAATCGCTTCAACAACATCAATTAGAAGTACAGGTCAATGATTGGTCTGGCATGGACCATTATTCTGTGTCAATGTTGATTTTGACAAATTGAAGACTTTCGTTGAACAGAAACAATTATTACATTCTAATTGTTCAGATAACTTTGGTAAGTAGTACAGGTTAAGGTTTAGTTAGACAGTTTCATTGTTTTATAAATAGTTATTTTCAAAAATTTTTAAAATGGTACTGGTCAATGCTTAGTCAGACAGTAACTATCATCCCATGGTAATGGGTTTATCAGCTTGGATAAGTGATACAGGTCAATGCTTTGTCAGAAAGTGACCAGTAGTCAATGTCAAAAAGTTTCAGTAGTGGCCTGAGCAAAAGGAAGAAACTAGGAGAATCCTGCAGAAAGAGAATTGTAATGTTGGACATTGGATAACAGGTGGAAAATAAAAAATGGATTTTTATGGCAGCCATTCTAATTAAGATAATACTTTAACCGGCTTTCCACTAGAGCGACGCCGTTTTAACAACTTTAATTAGTAGTACAGGCCAACTCCTGGTCAGAAATAGACCATTATTCGATGTTAATGTTGATTTCGACACTTTGCGTAAGTAGTACATGCCAATGTTTCCATAGACAGAAACAATTATTCCATTCTAATGTTTTTAATAACTTTGGTTAGTGGTGCAGGTAAATGTTTAGTTAGACAGTCTCATTGTTTCATATCAATAGTTATTTTTGAAACATAAAAAAATGGTACCGGTCAATGCTTCGTCAGACACTAACTATCATCCCATGGTAATGGGTTTATAAGCTTGGTGAGTAGTCATTGTTTCATATCAATAGTTATTTTGAAAAATGTATGAAGTAATACAGGTCAATACTTAGTCGGACACAAACCTTCATTCTATGACAATGGTTTGAACAAGTTTCATTAGAAGTACAGGTCAATGATTGGTCAGGCATGGACCATTACTCGATGTCAATGTTAATTCTGACAATTTGTGGAAGTAGTGCATGTCAATGTTCCGTTAGACAGAAACAATTATCACATGCTAACGGTTTAGATAACTTTGATAAGTAGTGCAGGTAAATGTTTAGTTAGACAGTCTCATTGTTTTATAAATAGTTATTTTGAGAAATTGAAAAAATGATACCGGTCAATGCTTAGTCAGACAGTAACTATCATCCCATGGTAATGGGTTTATCAGCTTGGATAAGTGATACAGGTCAATGCTTTGTCAGAAAGTGACCAGTAGTCAATGTCAAAAAGTTTCAGTAGTGGCCTGAGCAAAAGGAAGAAACTAGGAGAATCCTGCAGAAAGAGAATTGTAATGTTGGACATTGGATAACAGGAGGAAAATAAAAAATGGATTTTGATGGCAGCTATTCTAATTAAGATAATACTTTAACCGGTTTTCCACTAGAGCGACGCCGTTGTATAAAAGTCAGAGGCGAGCATTGCGGTTGTAACTCGCCCTTCGCTCGCCCGCTCGCGTAATAATGTCTCCCTCGAGTTTGCGCGAGTTTCGTTCAGCCGAGTCGTTTCGTTGATGGAAGTAATTAAAATAATGGAGACTCCACGCGACACCCCGCGATATCGTTTAAGGAAAGTGGGAAAAACTCTGGATCTACGGCTTCGATGGCAAACTGCTCGTTTATGGAACGCTTAATCTCGCGACCTGCATCAGCCTCTTCGTCACGCTCTGTCGCCTTTCCTTATTTTTTTACTGGAACATAAGGCCAAAAAGTTCAGAGCACCGAGGAAAAAAATTCCCGGGTTTTCCCGGGTCGCAATGATTTGCCGGGGTCATTGAAATTAAAAAAATCGAACTCTTAAAACTGAAATTTTATTTGAAGTAGTCAAAACTGAATTGCAAGTTAAAGCATGTAAAGTGGAACTTTTGATTTTTGAAATTTAATAGTAGTACGAGAATACATTAACTTAAATTATTTAGACATTTTTTGTCATTTGAGAAGATCGAAGATTAACTTAAGAGATGAGGTCCGTCCACAAACTTTTCCCCCCTTTTTTTTAAAGAATTTTTTTCTTTTTCTGGTTTCAAGAAAATTCCCACCTTTCTCGTTTCTATCGCCTAAATTTTTAGCTGAGTTAAGATAACGGAATAAGAAAATGCAACTTTTCCTGGTTGAAAGGTAATTTTTGTTTGGTGGAAAAGTCTACCTTTATATTTTTGGTTCATAATTCATCTCTCTTGGTTAAAAAATCTACTATTTGATTGAAAATTTAAGTATATTGTTGAAAATGCAACAATTTTTCAAAAATTTATCTTTTCTGGTAAAAAATTTCACTACCTAACAGTTGAACTATGTATCTTGCGCAAAATTATTTTTTTTCCGTTCAAGATTCATCTCTTTGGTTTAAAATTGAACTGTTTTGCTAAATATGCGTTTTTTTGGTGAAAAAATCAGTTTCTCCACTGAAAATGAATTTAAAATGGTTTTCTTCTCTGGGTGAAAATTCGTATTTTTGGTAGAAAATTCATCTTGATTGAAAATTCATTCCTTTTGGTTAAAAATAAAACTATTTTGTTGAAAATCAATCTGTTTTGGTTGAGTATTCAACTATTTTGTTGAAAATTCGTTTTTTTGTTGTTTTGTTAAATTTAACTGTTTTTGATTTCATATCTTTTTTTGATGAAATATTACCAATTACATGTTTCGTTGAGAATAATTTTTTTAAATTTAATAATCAAATACTTGGTTTATAGTTGAACTATTTTGTAAATAGCTCATCATTTTGTTGGAAATTGGTTTCAATTTTGATAGAAAATTATTATTTCCTAGTTGAAAATTCAAGTACTTCATTCAAAATTAATGTATTTTGTGGATATTTTTTTTTTGTTGGGTAAAAAGTCAACTTTTTGGTTTGAAATTAAACTGTTTCGCTGAATGTTGAACTCTTTCCATGAAAATTCTTTTTTTTATTTGAAGATTCATCTCTTGGGGTTTCTTTTCTGGCTGGAAAATTCATTTTTTGGTTTGATTTAACAGTTTTTCAAATTCAAAATTAAAATATTTTTTGGTGGAAATATCAATTATTACACCTTTTCTTGAAAATTAATTTTTTCATTTAAGATTATTCAGTTTGGTTGAAAATAGAACTATTTTTTTTTAAAAGTCCCTTTTTTGGTTGAAGATTCGACTAATAGGTCGAAAATTCCATAAAAAATTTAAATATTTGGTTAAAAATTTTTGTATTTTGTTCAAAATTGTTCTTGTCTGGCAGAAAATTGATATTTTTGGTTGAAAATTAATTTCTTTGGTCGAAAATTAATTTTTTTAACTGAACATTTAACTAAATTTTTGGTCGATTTTTTTTGTGAGAGACATTCAATGTTTTTCCGTGGAACGTTCAACTTTTTAGTTGAAACCTAAACTATTTCTTCGAAATTTCATTTTATACAGTTGAAAACTTATTTCTCTGACTTGAAATTAAATTATTTTATCTTTTGTTAAAAATTTATCTTTTTTAGTTGAAAATTTATCTATTTTGTTGAAATTTTTTTTGTTTGGTAGAAAATTCATCTCCTGGGCTGAAAATTCAACTATTTGGTTGAAAATTTATTAGATTTTTCGCAGATGCATCATTTTGGTTAAAAGTTCATTTCTTTGGTTGAAAATGTCATAATTTTTGTGGATAATTGTTTTTTTTCCAATGGAAATGATTTTTTTAACTAAAAATGTAGCTACTCCATTTTTGCTAGAAAATTTATTTTTTTTCAGTTGAAAATTCACTTATTTTGTGGAAAACTGGTTTTTTTTATTCGAAAATTCAATTATTTTTGTAAAAAATGCATATTTTTGTGTTGTAGATTCAACTTTTTTTCAAATATTCGTGTTTATAACTTAAAAACTCAAGATTTTGGATGAGGTTTTTTTTTATCAATTGACAAATATTTCTATTCAGAAAATACGGGTTTTTGTTGAAAATCCGTTTTTTGGTTTGATTTAACAGTTTTTTTTTATTAAAAATTAAAATAT
Source organism: Andricus quercusramuli (assembly GCA_932178445.1). NCBI lineage: Eukaryota > Metazoa > Arthropoda > Insecta > Hymenoptera > Cynipidae > Andricus > Andricus quercusramuli. The sequence goes on from CAKNXH010081609.1 coordinate 21,477, forward strand.
TTTTCTGTGGAAATATGAATTATTACACTTTTTGTTCAGAATTAATTTTTTCATTAAAGATTATTTAGCTTGGTTGCAAAAAGAACTATTTTCTTTTAAATTCCCACTTTTGTTTGAAAATTCAACTATTAGGTCGAAAATTCCATAAAAAATTTAAATATTTTGTTGCAAATTTATCTTTTTTGATTGAAAATTCATCTGTTTTTTTGAAATTTTTTTTTGTAGAAAATTCATCTCCTGGGTTGAAAATTCAACTATTTGGTTGAAAATTTATTATTTTGATTGAACATGCATCTTTTTGGTTAAGAGTTCATTTCTTTGGTTAAAAATTTAACAAATTTGGTTGAAATGCATACTTTCGTGTTTTAAATTCCACTTTTTTCAAATATTCGTCTTTGTAACTTGAAAACTCAACATCTCGGGTGAAAATTTTGTTCTTCATCAATTGAAAAATCTTTCTTGGATGGCGCCTCTTTTATTGAAAATTTGTTTTTGTTTTTTTGTTTGTTCAATCTAACAATTTTTTCATTGGAAATTAAAATATTTTTAGGTGGAAATATCAACTATTACACTTATTGTTGAGAATTAATTTTTTTTATTATGTCTCCATCAGTTTGGTTGAAAATCGAACTATTTTTCTGACAATTCTCTTTTTCTTGGTTGAAAATTAATTATTTTAACTGAAAATGTAGTAATAAAATTTTTAATTAATAAATCCTAATCAACTGAAACTCAATGATTAATTATGTGTGTAAATTTGGCAACATTCAGTCCTTCGAGCCCCCCCCCCCGTTTTTGTCAAATGTCCACGTTTTGACACCCCCTGAACCCAAAAAACAGGTTTTTACAAAATGTCTATCTGTCTGTTTTTCTGTCTATTTGTCTGTCTGTTTGTCTGTCTGTTTGTCTCTTTGTTTGTCTGTCTGTTTGTCTGTTTGTCTGTCTATTTGTCTGTCTGTCTGTTTGTCTCTTTGTTTGTCTGTCTGTTTGTCAGTCTGTTTGTCAGTATGTTTGTCTGTCTGTTTGTCTGTCTATTTGTCTGTCTGTATCTTTGTTTGTCTGTCTGTTTGTCAGTCTGTTTGTCAGTATGTTTGTCTGTCTGTTTGTCTGTCTATTTGTCTGTCTGTTTGTCTGTCTGTTTGTCTCTTTGTTTGTCTGTCTGTTTGTCTGTTTGTCTGTCTATTTGTCTGTCTGTCTGTTTGTCTCTTTGTTTGTCTGTCTGTTTGTCAGTCTGTTTGTCAGTATGTTTGTCTGTCTGTTTGTCTGTCT